>JAOTQR010001510.1:0-17573 GCA_025774065.1 Solanum ossicruentum | reverse complement strand
CTCAATCAAATTCGTGGGTTACTCAGGCTTCACCCACAGGCCACAAGGCAAACAAATCCAAGCAGCATGCATTTACAACTACAACATCAAGAATTTATGTTAAATATCCCAATAAAAGCTATACAACAAGTACTTATGATCAAATTTGGACAAAACACAACCTCATTCATTGATTAGGCAATACATTTATCAAATATAACCTAGACCTATAGAAAATACCCAATCAATTTCATTAAACATCCTTAAAATCAAGAACCCAACTAAAACAAGTACAACTAGGAACATAGGGTTCTGTAGGCATTGAAACAACATAGCAAGCTAGATTTCCAATGAGTTTCCAACAACACACAATGATTCCCAATCTTTTGAAACCCTACTCAATCCCTTATCTCTGAAGATTATCTCAAAAATAAAAATAAAGGGCCATAAACATAACTTGACAATGATGTACTTACAATGAGAATAACAAAGTCAAATTTTGTTAATGAAATCCAACACAATCCCAAAGAAGATGCAAACTTAGAAGCTACAAGGATGCTAAGTTGCTTAGTAAGTGAAATGGGAGGGAAGACGAAAAGTGAAAGGGTGAGAAATTTGAAAAGCATTCAAATAGGTCGCTAAGATGCCAACTTACTCTACCAAACACATTCGGTGATCTGCCGAATGTGTTCTTGACTGCTTTTTTCTTACCATGATCGACCATTTCCTCAGCACCAAAAGGTTGTGGAACTTGACATATCCCAACCAATTCGGTGGTCCACCAAATTGCAACTTTGACTGCCTAATTTGACAGTATCTAAAGTGTCATCAACTGACTTAAAGACAGTCAGACTAGTGGTCATAGATTCAACTTCGCGATCCGCCAATCTGGCACATTGTGTTGCCCTTTTACATCCACCTTAAAATATTCATTTCACATACCTACATAAGTAACACTCGTTATTTAAAAGTTACCATTCATCTTGAGTTGCCTCCAAAGCAACACCATATTTAACTTTATGGCATGATGGAGTCCTTCTCAAAACGTAGATTCCACAATTGATCAAACACTGACACCACTTGGAGGTCCTTTGATTGTTTCATCCCTTACAAATTATAAACATCACCACCTCCTCATTCACTCTAAACTTCAAATCTCCTAATTCAGCATCAATCAATGCCCTTTCAGTAGCCAAGAATAGTCTATTGGGGATGATGGGAACATCCACATCTACTTTGCAGTCAAAAATTACAAAATCATCCAGAAATATAAACTTGTCCACCTTCACCAGCACATCATGTAAAATCCCAACTAGTCTTTTGATGGACCGATCAGCCATGATCAATCTCATAGTCATTGGAAAGAGAGTATCCAATCCCAATTCTTCAAAGAAGGCCAGTGGCATAAGATTTATGCGAACTGCCAAGTCACACAAAGCTTTTCTAAATTTTACATCCCAATCACACATGGGATAGTAAAAGCACCTAGGTCATCCTTCTTAGCCACCAAGTTGTTCGTAACAATCGCACTACAATTGTGTGATACCTCAATTGTCTCATATTCTAGGGTCCTCTTCTTGGTCATTAGTTCCTTCAAAAATTTATCATACCCTGGCATCTACACAAAAGCTTCTACCAATGGGATATTGATGGAGAGAGCTGAATATGGATAGAAACATCTAAAACTTGGCGTCTTCATCTTTTTTCTTCAGCCTTTGAGGAAATAAGGGGTAAACCTTTACATGGGGAGCTTTTAACTTTGAGGAATAGGCAACATATTGAGGGGGTATGCTTTTAGCCTTAATTGAATCACCCCCAACATTCTCCATGTTATCACTCTCAAGATTGCCAAGAGTATTACCTTCCTCATTCACATTCACATTCACATCACTATCTTCTATTTCTAGATCCTTAGCACCCTTAAGTAAAGTGTCCTTACATGTACTTCTAGCTCAAAACCTGCTATAGGTGCAACTTCATCAACAACCTTACCACTACATATTGTAATGGACATGCACTCTTGATTATTACCTTTTGGATTGGCCACTGCGTCACTAGGTAAGGCTCCTTTTGGACGTTAGTTTAGGTGAGTGGACATTGTGCCTAGTTGTGTTTCCAAGTGTTTGATAGAGACTGATTGAGATGTCACAATTTGGCTCAATTGGGAAAAATCAGACCTCATCTCTTTTAGCACCTTATCCGAAGCCACCACTTTGTTAAGAATTCTTGTAAGCATATCTTTAGTAAGGAAGCTTTCTGGATGTATAATAGGCTCTGTGGATTTCATCCTATCATGAGGTGGGATGTAATGACTTCTCTCACCTTCCCTTTCTCTCTAACCTCTTGATTGAACTTGCTACTCTCTTTCTCTCCAACCATTGCATTGTTCTAACCTAGATTCCGAGATGGATTTGAAAAGGTCAGCCGAGAACCTATGACCTGATTTCTCATATAGTGCACCTCTTCATTAGAACCAACATCATAAGGCTCACCATAAAAAGGCATATCACTAGAACTAGCAATAGCATTCACACTTTGTTGACCACCACCCATAACATGCGTTGTCAATAGATCAAGTTGATTCATTATCTTGGTCATACTTTCATCTCTTTCTTGATCCTTAGCCAATTTCTCTTTAGATGGTCCTCTTGGCATGGAGGAAATGAGGTCATATCAGGTGTACCAAGATTGATTTATCTTTGTCATATCATCCAACAATGTTAAAGCTGCTGCAAAGGTTGGTTTCAATTTGTCGCCCCTCACTAATTAGTCAGCAATACCTTTATTCGCTCTATCAAGACTCACATAAAAATACTAACGAAGAAGATAGTCTAGAACACCATGGTGTGGACATTGGAGCAAGAGTTTTTGGAACCTCAACCACATTTTATGCAATTGTTCACCTTCAATTCTTTTGAAGTTGTCAATACTCCTCCTAAGTTTCACCATCTTTGAGGGAGGAAAGAATCTTTCAAGAAATGTATCAAACAATTCCTCCAAAGATATGATAGAATCTCATGGTAATTCCACCATCTCATAGCCTCTCCGGATAAGGAAAATGAAAATAGTCTCAATCGGATAGCCTTTTGTGCCTCTCCTATGAAGCTGAATGGGGAGAAAACATCTACAAAGTTCTAAATGTGCTCATGTGGGCCTTCATAGGCTAAACCACTAAATAATCCTTTTAATTAGAGCAGCTAGAGCACCATACTCATAACATGGAACACAATATTCCCCACAAGCGGGGGCAATCTAGTTGCTCTGGTGCTACCCACTTGATCCCAATAAATATCATTTAAATTCCCCAAATGATGACTATTTATGTTTCCGTTAGTACTCATGTCTCGACCTAAGAAAAGAATACCTAAACAACACCAAAGAAAATAAAAACAAGAAAGTTCAAACTACAAAAGGTAAGTTCAAGCAAATACTTCTAACAAGAACAAGCACCATTCCACGGCAACGACACTATTATGGTATTTCATTTCAATATACCTCAAAAAATAAGTATGTAGTGTAATCATTATCAGATAATTTACTTAACAAAAGTCGGGTTCAAACCACAAGGAATAATTGTTTGAGTCTAGAAGTATTAATTTGAACTAGTCGATTGTAGCATTAAAAGGGGGGTTTGTAACTAACGTTCAAATAGCAAACGATTATAGGATTTGATTCAAACAATTAATTGAGAGAGATGTCAGGGGCCAGTCAATATGGGATATGTTCTAAACATATATGTCTCACTACTTGAATGAATGAGTTAATTAAATATAAGTAAGCTAGAACTGCTTGTAATCACTACTTTTGATCATACAATAGTAGTGTTTCACATGAACTATTCATAGTTTATATATGAAATCACTATAGGACATGCTTGGACTAAGAAATTTATAAGCAAACCTTCTATCACTTTAGCCATTGAACCCAAATTATGGCATTCAACCAAAACCCAAGAGATTTTAGACTATCACACTCATTGCCCACTCTAATCATTAAAGTTAATGCAATAATTCAAGATCTAAAAATAAACCAGAGTTTGCAACCTCATGATTTTTTGTTTTACATGGAAATAAGTATGAACTCACTCAAATTAACAACAAAACCTTCAAATTAGGTAAGACCCAAACTATAAATCAAGTGCCTATTTCTATAACACACCCCCTACAATTAGGATTCAGTTAGACATAAGTAAAAGAATACAATACCAATGTCTGCTTCTATATATAGGGGTAAGAGAAAATATAATGAATAAGCAAGAATCTCTTCTTATAATCCTTAGAATCCTCTTCCCAAAGTTCAGTTTCAAAATCCTTTTTCCCAAAAGGTAGTGTACTTTTTCTCCTAGGAAGGTTCTTTGTACTTTCACAATTCTCTCTTGTGTCTTTCTGGTTGACTACCATATATTTTTTTAATTAGTCCTTTCCAAAATCTATTTATGCTCCATAGAAATATTTCTGTCTTTGTGCACATTTTCGCTATTCGGCGGTTAAGGTCAACCATCGTCGAGCACTTCGGTGTTATGCCGAACATGCACTTGACCGTCTTTTAATTCATCAGCTGAAGGCCTTGGTCTCTACAACATTAGCCAACGCTATTGTGTATCACCGATCCTACTCAGGGATCCACAGAACCTATACCAGCATCTCCTTTTAGCTCTGCTCTTGAGGAGTTACAGTACAACATTAGGCGATCGGTGTTGCACTTCAGCAACACAACTTTTGACTGCCTTTAGGCTTGTTTGCTCCTTTGTCTTTTGTTATTGCTTATTGCCCTTCCACGCACTTTTATCCTCAATCTCAACATAAAAATACAAATCAATAAGTGTATATGGCATAATAGTACATTGAGGACTATATTTTCTTACATTTAAAGCTCTATATGAGTCCATAATATGGACTCATCAACTTAATACATTCAAAAGTATTAATGCATACTCTATGCCTGTATTTAATATCACAATGTAGGTGTAGGTGATCCTATCATCCATCCCCGTGATCCTATCATCCATCCCCGTGACTAGATCCAGATACTTTGATAATCTAGATTGGATGAGTCCTCATTCTTCGAGGATATGACCATCTACTTACTTTCTCTGTTATGTCTATGTTTTAGAGAACATTGTCCTTTTGTTCAGGGTGAGCTAGGGTCGTTCGGAGCCCCCGTCTTATGTCACGCGTTAGAGGCATGTATTGGACCTATGTATGTGTTTTAGTTTTCAGTCCTATAAACTCTTATGTTATGACTCTTTTTACGATAGGAGTTATCCTATGTTAATGCTTATGCTTGTGGATTTCTTATTATTAATTGACCTAGAATGCTTGATTGAATGTTAAAAGGTCATTTTGAGGTTCCTTTAGGGATCTCATTGACCATGTTATGACTAGACCCTAGGTCTAGATCATGAAAATCTTCATTGACTTTAGAATTGTGGTTCTCCAAGTGACTCCCTCCTCTTGTTACATGGAAGGGGCTTGGTACTCATTAACCTCCCTTGGTAAATGAGCTTTTCTCGGTAGGATGATCTAGAAATAGCAAAGGGAACATTGTTAGATAAGGGAAAACCTTAGACATCTCTAAAGGCACGACATGAATTGTCAAGAAGGAAAAGTTTCCTAAATGCCTCACCTTACATTCATGATTGTCGAGCACATCACAATCATGAACAAGGCTCTACTCAATGTGGTGTGTTAGAATTTTAGCAACATTTCAAACCTCATGCTTTGATGCCAAGTTTGCCATGACCCAAGCCTAGAACCTTGTCATAACACAACGAATGAGGAACATTGCGGTATCTTACCCAATCCTCTTAGCATTCATAGGTAAATTAAAAAACATGATGCGAAATTAAAGGTAGGGAAAGGGACTAAGGCACATTAATCTTTTGGAAATCGAAAAGAAACATCTCAAGCTAAAGAATTTTGTCCAAACATACCATTCTACATAAATCATCGCGGGGACCTAAACACAATCATGGTTCCCCTCAAACACAAAAGACGTGAAAGTAACAGAAAGTAAAAGTCACCAATGACCAACTCAAAATACATAATTGTCTCAAAAATGTGAGGCATTAAGAAAAGGGTGAAGTCCCCAAACCAAGGGTTCACAAAAGCTGCTAGTCTTGGTTGTCAAAAGCTAGCCACATGCTGAAAGAGGAGGTGGAGCGTCGGTCCCTATATGGTGACATCGTATAGGAAAAATATGTTTTAGTATTTTAGAATGTATTAAGTATATGAGATGCAATGGAAACATGAGACTGTAATGTCATCATGCATGAAACTGTAATGCCACCATTTATAAAATTTAGAAGTCTCCATGCATGAGATTGTAATGTCATCATTCAAAACATGCTTAAATATTATCAAGGAATAAAGCTCAATATGAAGTAAGAAGCAATGTATCATATGAAAAACCATGTGATGGAATGAAGACATCAAATCATAACTTTGTGTGAGAAGATCATAACCAACATATAAGACTATATAAGCTACTACATGAAATCCAACATAACCCTCTATATTGCCACGAGGAAACCATTTATCGGTGGAGCTCCGTCAACTTATGTATGCATCATTTTTTATCATTAGGTCTTTTCTAGATGCACTAGCCTAGCCTATAAGGGCTCGTATCAGGGGTCAAAAACGAAGTTTAGGAGTCAAATAGATCAAACATGACCAAAAGTCCCTTCATTAACTTTCTACCAAACTCATCTACGAGGGGTATCTACAAGTCATAGATTGAAGCACAACCCGTAATCCTAGGTTTTATTCTATTGAATTTTGTTTAATCTCTAAACCTCACTCTACGAGAACCTATTTACAAATCGTACTTCCATTTATGAGTCATACTTAGGCCTCGTAGTCTCCTTCCAAACTCAGAAAATATTTCTTCCTTCTTTCCCTATCTACGATCAGGTCTATGATTCGTAAAGCGAACTACTATCTATATGGACCCCCTTGCGGTTCTATCCACACTTAGCAAAACTTCATATTTTTGAGCCCCTCATCCACAACACCTTATAAGTAGTGATCACAATCACAACTCATACTTGGGACTTGTGGACTCAGCTTCTAGTGTCCAAAATTTTCCAAGTCCTAGACCCTCAACCTCGATGCCTGACTATGATTCGTGGATTAGACCGCGAACTGTAGATTCACTTACGATGTTAGTCCAATTTCAATTTTTCTGCAACCTTTTAAAGTTTCTAAGTTTCTCAACATATAGCATGTTATAATATCTCACTATTGGGATCATTCATCCTCGAATTAGACAAAAGCAAGCTCGAGTAGAGTAGAAACATAACCAATAACCAAGCATAAATGCAAAAATGCAACTTAAATATTATGTACACAAAATAATTAAAGTTATGCATCAAATATTGTGTGAAAATAGTGTTACGATCATGCATGCATGCATGCAATATGACAAGGAAAAGCAAATTTGTGAGTATTTAAAGGAATAGTTCAAATTTGGATACATCAGGTTTGAACAGAAGGAAAGAGGTAACGATATTGTTTCATCATGTCAGCCTCCGATTTCTGAGTAGTACTCTCAACTTCTTGGTTCCTCCACAACACTTTGATGGATACAACTTCCTTATTTCTCAATCTCTTTATTTGTTGATCCAAAATTTCAACTAGTACTTCTTCAAAGGTTAAACTCTCCTAAATACTCACACCTGTCCACGGAATAAAGAAGTTTAGATCACCCAAGAATTTCCTCAACATCGACACATGAAATAGTAGATGAACCATACCTAACTCTATTGGCAACTCTAGCTAATAGGCCACCTTTCTGATTCGCTTTGAAATCTTGTAAGGTCCTACATATCTAGGAATCAACTTGTCATTTTTGCTAAAATGCATTACACCTTTCATAGGGGAAACCTTTAAGTAGACCCAATCATCTACTTCAAATACAAGGTCCCTTTTTTCTAACATCTGATTATGACTTTTAATGACTTTAAACAACCTTCAACCTTTCCCTTATAACCCTTACCTTCTCCATGGCATCAAGTACAAAATCCAATCCAATAAAGGATATCTCCCCAACTTCAAAACCATCCTACCGGTGACCTACATCATCTTCCATACAAAGCTTTAAATGGCGTCATCTTGATACTTAAGTGAAAACTATTGTTGAAGGAAAATTCTATAAGAGGTAGATAGCCATCCCAACCACTTTTGAAACCACGCACACACGCCCTTAACATGTTTTCCAATGTATGGATTGTTCTTTTGTCTTGGCCATCACTTTGAGGATGAAACACGGTACTTAGCTTCACCTTTGTACCAAGTTCCTTAATTATTCCTTTAATTATTTCAACTTTTGTCGGGGCCATTTGATATGGAGTTATAGATATAGGTTCGATAAAAGATTGAAGCAAAAGTCAATTTCCTTTTCTAAAGGAATAATAGGCAAGTCATTATGAAAGACACCATGTAGTTCACTAAGAATAGGAACTAAATAAAGAGTATGGATACTAACATCCCTCACCTAAACAACAAGATATATGCACCCGTTAGAAATCATCTTCCTAGCTTATATATAAGAAATAAACTTACCTTTGAACATTGAATTGGTTACCTTCCCCTTAAAAATGGACTCATTAGAGATTCAAAATTTGACCCTTCGGGTTCTATCATCAATAGAGGCATAAGATGCATATGTAACCAATTTATACCAAGAATAATATCAAAATTGGTCATATCAAGCTCAACTAGATCACAAGAAAAGACTCCATTCAAGATCAACACATGAAAATTTCAATAAACTTTCTTAGTTGGGACCGACTCACAAATGGAGTATAGACTGAATAAGGTTCTAATAAGACTTCGGGAGACACGTCAAACTTTATTGCAATGTAAGGGGTAACAACGGACATATTTCCGCTAGGATCAAGCAAAGCAGAAATATCAAGATCAAAGACCCTTAACATATCAATAACCATATCGGGAGACTCCTCAACTTCTTGCCTAGCATGTAAAGCACAGAATCAGTTGCCATATAGACCACCTCTTTAAGCCTGGGAACCTTGTTGCACTTGCCCTCTTAGAACCATTTGACCTTGATAATGCCTTTCCTTACCATTATTAGCAATATTAGGATACTCAGAGGTCTTATACCCCATCTTATCATAGCCAAAGAAAGAACTCAATCCTCTCAAACACTCACCTCTGTCATTCCTCCCACATGTTGGACACTTAGGAGGAATGGAACCACAACCCTTAGCACCATCAACTTGAGCCTTAGCGGTGGACACCCTATCCCTATCAAACCTTCAAGTAGCACCTTTGGATGACCCTTTGCCTTGTTGGAAATGGCCACCACCAGAAATAGAATGCAAAAATCCAGTGTTAATATGAGCCCTTTTGAACTCCCTCATCCTCATCTTTTGGAGCTTCTCATTCTCTATTTGTGTAGCAGAAGTCATAAGCCGAGAAATGTCCATCTCCTTAACAAGAACTGTAGTCTTACATTCCATCTTCACCAAATCGAAAACTCACCGAATCAACTTATTCATAGGGATCTAGGATCAGCCACTAAGACAGGCACCTACTTAGAGACAACTTTGTGAACATGAGGAAATACTCCCTCACACTCATACCACCTTGCTTTAAATTCATAAACTCCATCACTTTAGCATCCCTTAGATCAAGGGGAAAGAAACGTCCAAGAAACGCAGCTATAAACACGTCCTAACAAATACGAGCATCTTCATCATTCCTCTAAAACTTCTATTACGCTCCAGGAGGGTACCCAAGACGTGACCGACACCCAAAGAGTATTAAAAGTCCCCAAGCAACTACTTGGACTCATCACAGACATTCAATTAATAAACTTCTACTAATCAGCGAAAGATATAAGGAATGTAAATAGGCACATTTATCTAATCTCAAAATAATATAACAATGAAAGGCTAGCAGAAAGAACTAGCTCAACAAATCTTAGCAATCAACTTTCGAATCTAGTTTATAGAGTCTCTATCACTATAATATCAAGCGGTGCCAATTAAAGAAACATGGCTACCTCAAACCAAAAATAATCCATCAAGTCCAACTCTACAGCAAGATGAAATAAAATTAATGAATCCTCCGAAATAGTAAAGGCTCACCAATCAGCTGAACGTCCTAGATCCTCAACTATGCATATGTTGATGATCTCTAATCCCTGTATTTGCATCATAAAAAGATACAGCACTGAGTGGCATCAGTACGTGGAATGTACGGTATGTAAAATAGTTGAATAAAACCAAAACAGGTAGAATAATATGAAACATCAATCAACTCAAGGATAATAACAATTCAACAAGTCAAATATCTATCTAAAGCAAGAATCAAGAGTAGGCAAGTGACCTATCAACTAATCAAACCTCATCAATCAAATCATGACTCATCACAAAGAAACTTAACTCGACTCATCTCATCTCATCACGTCTCAGCGTACTCAGGGTAGGAACTTTCTAGGAGTTTCTCTTATCCGACAACAATCACTTGTGAGCCAGTGATTGTACAACAATCCACCGTTGTTGCCACAATCGTTTCGTACTTACTAGGTAGGGAACAGATCGAATCCACTAAGGACCACCAGCAAACAAACAAGTCCTCTATTGTTTTAGGGACTCTAAGAAGAGAGAACCGAAATGTAATGTGATGGTTCAAATCCTCACCTATGCTTGGTTATGTAGTTTCATGAGTGTGAGTTGGACTAACACTCACTCTTTCGGTGCTTGATACTCCTCCCAAGACTTGATGCATATAAGACAATCGTCCCAATCAACACATCTCAAATCAGCCTCACAGAGGCACTCATAATTCAATCATTCTCATAGGAACTCTCATCATCTCATCAATCAGCATCTCAATCAATATCTTAAGAATTAGAACAATCATTAAGAAATAATCACATAGGCAAATCATTAAAGTTCAATTATGGAGACTCAAAGGGTCATCAAGTTCTATCAATTCATCATTATTCTCTTATCACAATCACAATCGACATTCTCAAATCAAGGCTCCAGACTCAGTCCCTAAGTTCACTCATGCATGCTTACAAAAATAATCATGTAGGTTATACCATATCTCATGAAAAGTATTCAATTCAAGAAAACAAGTTTATGATGATTATCAACATAGGAAAATACATGTAATAAACATATTTTTCAAGAAATTCCATTAAGAAACCATGTATGTAGACTCATGAGCTTTCAACTCTCCTCTAAGAACATCTATGGGGCACATGAGAGAACAATCTCATGCTTTAAGTTTAGCCTTACATACCCGGGATGAAGCTATCAACAATTAACTTCAAGAATTGCCTTTGAGTTCTTAAATCTACGCTTCTCTCTTCTCTTCTCTCAAGCCCTAGTCTTTTAAGTGATTAGAAAAGGACTTAGAATGGGATTTTTGAGTCTTTTTAAGATCAAAACAACCTATTTTGATTGTATTTTGAGTTTAGGAGGGATTGAGAATAGTCCGAAATACCCCTCATGAGTTCGTAGAAAACTTTTCACAACGAGAAAGCAAGATGCGATGCGGACCAGTCACATACAAGTGTATTTTTTTCAAAAAGTTTTTCGAATGAGATTTTCAATCTCCATCAAAAAAATTTAAAACAATAAGTGTAGGTCCGCTACAAAGGCGTGATGCGCCTCTTCGCACACTCACACGATTTTTCATTCTAGATCGAAAAATTATCTTTTGATCTGATCGCTCTAAAAATCAACCGAGATTATTTTCTCACATATTTCATATTGATCGCATATCCAGCCTTCGATTATCAAACGAAGAATGGGAATATGCATAATGCACACCTCTCTACTCTAGGGGTATTTTGGTAATTTTGTCAAGTGTTACATCATCTCCCCCTTGGGATCATTCGTCCTCGAATGATGAGCAAAGGTAGAAATCAAGGCACGAATTCACTCATAACTCATCTCAACATTCACATCTATCAATCAGTCTTTCGACTCCTTATTACTATTAACAATCTCTATTTAGACTCAAGAATAGACAATCAACTCAAGAAAAGAAAATCAATTTAGTCAAGGGTAAGGAAATTATGTTCAACATTCTCATCATTAGGCATGAATAGGTGCAGATACTTTGCTTTCATCTCTGCCTCAGCTTTCCATGTGTCTTCCTTAATAAATTGATTTCTCCACAAGACTTTGACTGAGGCTATCTCTTTGGTTCTCAACTTACAAATCTGACAATCAAGGATTTTGACTATAATCTCTTCATAGCATAAGATATCCTTCACTCTAGTACTCTTAACATGGATCGGTACACCAAGGTAGGATCTCTCAAGCACTTCTTCAACATCGAGACGTGTAACACTGGATGGATGTCGTCTAATTCGGAAGGCAACTCTAACTCCTACTCAACCTTCCCAATCCTCTTCACAGATTGATAAGGCCCAATATAATATGGACTCAATTTACCCTTCTCCCCAAATCTCATGGCACTCTTCATAGGTGACACTTTCAAGTATACCCAATCATTTACCACAAACTCCAAATATTTCCTCCTCACATCAGTGTAAGATTTTTAGTGACTTTGTGCAGTCTTCAACCGCTTTTTAATGACCTTAACCTTCTCCATTGATGGGTGGACAAGATCAGGCCCAATCAACTCCGCCTCTCCAACCTCGAACTACCAAATTGGTGATCAATATCTCCTCCCATACAAAGCTTCTTAGGGAACCATCTGAATGGTTGCATGATAACTATTGTTATATTCAAATTAAATCAATGGTAGGTGATCATCCCAATTTCCTTTGAAATCAAGAACACAAGCTCTCAACATATCCTCTAACGTCAGGATGGTTGCCTAACCATCTGTCTGTGGATGAAAGGTTTTACTCAAATTCACTTTCGTACCCAATCCTTTCTAGACAAATCTCCAAAATTAGGAGGTGAATTGAGCTCCTCTATCTGAGATGATGGACAAGGAACCCCATGCAATATCACAATCTCTAGGATATACAACTTGGCATACTCCTCTGCAGTGTTAGTTGTCTTAGCTGCTAAGAAATGAGCCGATTTGATCATTCTATCCACAATCACCCAAATCGAATCATGTTGTTTTCGAGACATCGGCAGACTAGTAATGAAGTCTATGTTGATCATCTCCCACTTCCATTCGGGGATCTTAATTTTCTGAGTCATTTCACATGGTCTTTGATGCTCAACTTTCACTTGCTTGAAATTAGGTCACTTGGAAACAAACTCACCAAGATCCCTCTTTATTCCACTCCACCAATAGACTTTCCTCAAGTCATGGTACATCTTGGTAGAGCTAAGATGAATAGAATATATAGAGCTATGGGCTTCCACCATAGTTCTTTCTCAAACTCCATCAATGTCTGAGATGCACAATCTACTCTGGTACCTCAATACTCCATCTCCCTCTTTGTAAAAGACCATTACTTTCTGTTTGTGGACGACTTGCTTCAATTGGACTACAACAGGATCTCGGTCTTGCTTTTCTTTCACATCTGTCACCAAAGATGAAACAGACCCATTTTGAACATTAATTCTTCCCTCATCATTCTCCTCAATTTGAACTCCTAATCGAGCCAATCGATGCACTTCTAAACCAACTCCTTCTTTCCTTCCTCAACATGGGTTGTGCTACCCATTGACAACCTGCTAAGTGCATCAGCAACAATGTTAGTTTTACCTGGATGGTAGAGAATGTTAATGTCAAAATCCTTGAGCAACTCCAACCATCTCCTCAATCACAGGTTGAGCTCTTTTTGACGGAAGAGATACTGCAATATCTTATGGTCAATGTACATCCACATGCACTCCATATAAGTAGTGGCGCCAGATTTTAAGTGCAAACACCATCAATGCCAACTCAAGATCATAGGTCGGATAGTTCCTCTCATGAATCATAAGTTGTTTGGAAGCATAGGTTATCACTTTCCCTCTCTATATCAATAGACATCTCAATCCAACTCTCGAAACATTACAATACATTACAAAGTCCTCCGCCCCCTAGGGTATGGTTAAAACTGGTGCAGTAGTCAATCTGGTCTTCAACTCTTGAAAAATTTTCTCACATTCATCAAACCACTAAAACTTGAACTTTTTCTGAGTCAACTTAGTTAATATTACAAATAGGGAAGAAAATCCCTCAACAAATCTACGGTAATAGCTTGTCAATCCCAAGAAACTTCTTATGTCAGTCGGAGAGGTCAGTCTGGGCCAGTTCTTAACCACTTCAATCTTTTGGGCATCCACTCGAATACTATCACCGGAGACGACATGGTCTAGGAAAGCCACTGACTTAAAGCCAGAATTCACATTTTTGAGAACTTCGCATATAACTCATGGTCCTTAAGTGTTCGGAGGAAAATTCTGAGGTGATTTGCATGCTCCTCCTCATCTCTTGAATACACCAAAATGTTGTCGATGAACACAATCACAAATATATAGAGGTATTGTCTGTACACCCTATTCATCAAATCCATGAAGGTTGCAGATGCATTCATCAACCCAAAGTACATGACCATGTACTCAAAATGGCCATATCTAGTCCTAAAAATTGTCTTTAGAATATCACAATCCCGCACTTTCAATTGATGATAGCCAGATCTGAGGTCTATCTTTGAGAAACAAGAGGCACCTTGAAATTGGTCTAACAAATCATCTATCCTTGGGAGAGGATATTTATTCTTTATTGTAACCTTGTTCAGTTGCCTATAGTAGATACACATTCGGAGAGACTCATCTTTCTTTCGCATGAATAGGACTGGGCACCCCAAGGAGAAACACTCGACCTTATGAAGTCCTTCTCTAACAAATCTTTCAATTGTTCTTTCAACTCTTTCAATTCACCGAGGGTTGTATTATAAGGTGGAATTGAGATAGGATGGTATCAGGAAGAACATCGATCCCAACGTCAATCTCCCTATCAGGAGAGACTCCGGGTAGATCCTCAAGAAACACACGGGAAACTCATTCACAAACGGGATTGACTTAAGAGTAGAAGCTTAACATCATCAGATATCACTCGTATGAATTGATAGATACAACCCTGAGCAATCATATTTTCGGATCTAAGATATAAGATAAACTTCCCTTTAGATGCTACAAAATCACCCTTCCACTTTAGAACCAATTCATTTGGAAATTGGAACTTAACAGTTCAGGCTCTACAATCAATGGAGGCATAATAGGCGTGAAGCAAATCAATGTCAAGGATCAAATCAAAATTATTCATCTCTAACTCAACCAAAACAATGGCAGTATCCCTATGATGAATGGACACTACACAAACTCTATAAACTCTCTCAGCTTAAATAAACTCACCCACTAGAGTAGAAACATCAAAGGTTACAAGAAGATTCTCAGGGGTTCTATCAAATCTACTAGCCACATAAGGAGTTACAAAAGATAATATGGCACCACGATCCATCAAAACATAATAATCAATAAAAAAGACTCGAATCATATATGTCACAACGTCTGGGGAGTTCTCCTGATCATGTCGACTACCCATGTCATACAAATGATTTGTGGCTCTGCTTACGCCGAACATAATACCTCTTTGATTTTCCTTAGTTGGTGGGGTTGGTGCAGAAGATTGAACCTAGTCAGCCCACATTAGACACTCTCTCTAATAGTGACCCGCTTGGCCATACTTGTAGCATACATCACTCCCCTCGCAATATTTACCCATGTGAAATTTACCACATGTACCACATGGTGGTTTACCTCGTAAACCTTGAGCCACACTAGCTTGTGACTGAGATCCATAGGCTCCAACATTTTGGGACCTCTGATCATTTATGATTCTGGGTGTTGGTGCACTAGCAGATGATGGAGTTGGAAATCGGTTACCATTGCCTTTCTTCCCAACCTTATGGCTGGGTGTTCTAGCTTTCTTGCTTCTAAACTTCGTCCGATCAAGTTGCCTCTCCTTATCAGCTTGTTGCAAAAAGGTCACCAATGTCCCAATATACATATTACTCACGAGCATTGTTCCCTTCCCATCTCTCTTTGGCGATCTATTCAGGCCATTCACATACATTCCCATTCTCCCCCTCATATTGACGACCATGTCTAGAGCTTATTGAGATAGTTATGTAAACTTCAACCCATACTCTTGCACAGTCATAAAGCGCTACTTCAAGTTCAAGAACTCTCTTACCTTAGCCTTTCTTTGGTTTCTTGGGAAGAAGCGCCCCAAGAAAGCTTTCTCAAACATGGCCCAAGTCAGCGTTGGGGCATCCTCACCTCTACCCTTCTTCCATTGGTCAAATCAAAGTCTGGCATACCTTTTAGTTAGTAAGCAGCCATTTCAACTCTTTCAGTATCAGCCACATGTATCACTTGGAACACTTTCTGAAACTCCTCCATATAGTTCTCAGGATCCTCAACGGATGCAGATCCTATTAACTCAGGTGGATTCATCCTCAAGAATTCCCAGACTCTTTATGTGTCATGTGCATCCTGTCTACCTACACCTTGCCTCGCAGCAGGTGTTATTACAGACTGCTAAAGTTTGAATATCCTGGCGTAGCTTAGCATTAAAGATCTCATCTTGTGGGGGCTGCACAATAGGGACAACTGGTTCCATTGGCTCCTCATGTCTTTGAGGCTCAAGTGGGTTAACTTTCTTTATGGTGGGACAACCACTACGTCTGACGGCTCTTCTGGGAGGCATTATCACAACTCTACAACGTACAAAGCACGAATTAGAAGAGAACTTTCATAGAGCATAACTTTATAGCATGATTTAGAACATGAAAAAAGTGAAACAATTCCTAAATGTCCTATAGACTCCAAATTATGGATGTGGAGCTCTTCAAACCAATCATAAGGACTCTACTAGACATGGCTTCATAGACTCTTTAGGACACTTGAACTCGTGCCCTGATATCAAGTTTATCACGCCCAAGGACGGTACCCAAGAGGTGGTCGGCACCCAAAGACTATTGCTAGTCCCCAAGTGAACCACTTGGCCTCATCACAGTCGTTCAATCAATAAACGCCTACTAATTAGCGAAAGAAATAAGGAATGTAAATGGGAACATCTACCTAATCTCAAAATAATATAACTAAATCAACAAATCTTAACAATCAACATTCGACTCTAGTCTATGAAGTCTCTATCACTATCATATCAAGCGGTGTCAATGATAGACCCATGGCTATCTCAAATCAAAAATAAGCCATCAACTCCAACTCTAAAGCAAGATGAAATAAAAGTAATGAATCCTTCGAAGTAGGGGAAGCTCACCAATCAGTTGAACGTCCTAGATCCTCAACGATGCGCCTGTTGATCTCTAATCCCTATATCTACATCATAAAATGATGTAGCATTGAGTGGTGTCAGTACGTGGAATGTACGATACGTAAAATAGCTGAATAAAACCAAAATAGGTAGAATAATATGAAACATCAATCATTTCAAGGATAATAAGAAATCAACATGGCAAATATCTATCTAAAGCAAGAATAAAGAGTAGACAAGTGACCTTTCAACCAATCAAACCTCATCAATCAAATCATGACTCATCTCAAAGGAACTCAACTCGACTAATCTCATCTCATCACGACTCAGAGTACTTAGGATAGGAACTTT
>JAOTQR010001499.1:0-19097 GCA_025774065.1 Solanum ossicruentum | reverse complement strand
GGTAAGGTCATAGCCTATGCTTCTAGGCAACTCAAAGTGCATGAAAAGAACTACCCTACCCATGATCTTGAATTGGCAGCTGTGGTGTTTGCATTAAAGATTTGGCGTCATAATTTTATGGGATACATGTTGATATCTTCATCGATCATAAGAGCTTTCAATATGTCTTCACACAAAAAGATCTCAACTTGAGGCAAAGAAGGTCGCTAGAGCTCCTTAAGGACTATGACATAAGTGTGCATTACCATCCGGGTAAGGCAGATGTCATGGCAGATACTTTGAGTTGGGTGTCTATGGTGATAGGGAGATGGCTAGGGAGGTGCATAGATTGGCTAGATTAGGAGTGAGGTTGGAAGATGTGGGTAATGGTGTGGTTGTTGTTGATGGTTCTAAATCATCTTGGGTTGATGAGGTGAAAGAAAAACAAGATCGAGACTCCTCCTTGCTTGGATTGAAGGCCTTGGTGAAAGAGAGTAAAATAGAGGTTTTCTCCGAAGGGGGAGATGGGGCCCTTAGATACCAAGGTAGGTTGTGTGTGCCATGTGTTGATGGTTTGACGGAGAAAATTCTATATGAGGCCTATAACTCTTCTTATTCTATCCACCTCGATTCCACCAAAATGTATAGAGACTTAAGGGATGTGTATTGGTTGGGAGGCATGAAGAGGGGCATTGCTAAATTTGTTTCCGGTTGCCATAGTTGTCAACAAGTCAAAGCCGAACATCAAAGGCTGGGTGGCCTAACCCAAGATATAGCGGTTCCTACTTGGAAGTGGGAGGTAATTAATATGGATTTTGTGGTTAGGTTGCCCAAGACTAGGAAAGGTTTTGATTCCAGATGGGTGGTGGTTGATAGGATGACGAAATCGGCACACTTTCTACCAATCAAGACTACATATGGGGCTAAAGAGTATACAAGGTTGTATACCCATGAGCTAGTGGGGTTACATGAGGTTCCTTTATCCATCATATCGGATCGGAGTGCACAATTCACTTCACACTTTTGGAGGCTTTTTCAAACGGGTCTTGGTACCAAAGTTCACCTTAATACGACCTTCCACCCTCAAATGGATGGCCAAGCCGAAAGGACAATTCAAATACTTGAGGATATGCTTAAGGCATGTGTCCTGGAGCTAAAGGTAGTTGGGATGACCATCTTCCATTGATAGAATTTTCCTACAATAATAACTATCACTCTAGCATCGGTATGGCTCCATTTGAGGCTCTTTATGGGAGACGTTATAGATCACCGGTAGGTTGGTTTGAGGTTGGAGAGGTGGCTTTATTAGGACCGGATCTGGTTATGGATGCTCTTTAGAAGGTTAGGATGATTAGGGAAAGGTTGAGGACATCCCAAAGTCGACAAAAATGCTATGCCTATGTAAGAAGAAGAGACCTAGAATTTCAAGTGGGTGATTGGGTCCATTTGAATGTTTCTCCCATGAAAGGTGTGGTCTGTTTTGGTAAAAAGGGAAGTCGAGTCCAAGGTATGTTGGTCTTTATGAGGTGATAAAGAGGTTTGACAAGGTAGCTTATGAGTTGAAGTTGCCTAGTGAAATGAATTTGGTTCATCCGGTATTCCATGTTTCTATGTTGAGAAAGTGTGTTGGTGATCCTAATGCCGTTGTGCCTCTTGATGTGGTGGGTGTTGTTGAGGATAACTTGACTTATGAGGAGGTTCTAGTTCAGATTTTGGATAGGCAAGTAAAGAGATTGAGGAACAAAGAGGTGGCATCCATTAAGGTCCTTTGGAGGAACCAACAAGTCGAAAGTGCTACTTGGAGACCGAAGCGGATATGCAAAAGTGGTATCCTTATCTTTTTCACTCCACTCAAGCCTAAGGTACTAATTCTAAGTCCCCTATGTGATATCAAGTCTTATATGTCATCCCCTATATCATTCATGTGCATTCATGTTTAAGTTGACAAGATATGATTATTTTACACCTATGTTGAGATTTTTAAAGTTATGTTTAAATATAATGTTGCATCCATGTTGGGGGATGATTTGTTCATGATTATTCTTGTCTTGTACTTCTCTTCTATATTCGGGGATGAATGTTCCCAATGGGAAGATATTGAAATGACCCCAAAAAGTACCTAAAAACGTGCCTCGGAAGTGCCTGGAATCTTGTTTTCTATATATCTAAAAATCTGTTTGTTAGTTCAAAAATCCGACTTTATATTCTTGTTAAGGGGGTCCAAATTATGGGATAAGGGTCTAACCTCGACTTTAAAGCAAAGGAATCGATTTATGAAATTTGCACTTGGTGCAATTTTCAGTGAGGGTCCACGACCTCTCCGCGATGCGTAGAGGTGTAAATTCTACACTATTTTTCTTAGTCCATCCAGATTTTTCTAAGTGTTGGGCCTAAATTTTTCCAAACTTATTTTTACTTAGCCTTATTTCACCCTCATATCACCCAAAACATTCCCCAATATTCACCAGGACACTTAGCCAAATATTTGCTTCTAAATTCAAGTCCCAAACTCAAGACCAATCTTAAGGATTTCATCAAGGATCACACCCAAGCTTCAAGTCTCCATTTCCAATCTTCTTCAAGGGTTCTCCAAAGTCAAGGTATATGGTGTTGAACCATTGGGTTCTTCTACCCATGGTGTCTAAACCCTCTTTTTACTAATATTGCATGATTTAAAGTTGATTTTACATGTGGGTCTTGTATATTGAGAAATTTACTACATAATGATTTTAGTTCATGAAAGTATGGTTGTTTTAGCATGTTTTGAGCTCTAGATCTTAGACCTAATGTTGGATTTGATGAGGGGTTTTGATGTGAATGTCTTGGGGGTTTTGCAAGGTGTTGATTGATGGTTTTACAACAGATTTTCTTGCTTGATTTCTTCTCTAAATTGCGTGGTCTTTTACCCCAATTATACACCCCCAAGGTGTTTGATAAAATGTCTGGATGTGGTTTCTTGAAGAGCTGAAGGTCCAAAGCATGACATATGATATAACTGATGTTATGATGATGAAATGAGCTTATATCATTGTAAATTCTATATAGTGTTGCATTAGACCATGCCCAATCCGAGGGGTCCTAGAACCGGGATAGCCGAGATGGAGGTTTGTACCCATTAATCGAGGGAAGGGTTAGTACTTCTCTACCTAGTGATGGGGCGACATCATCACTAATCGAGTTGGGGGTTTGTACTCATCAACCGAAGGAAGGATTAGTACTTCTCCACCTAGGTGATGGGGCGGCATTATCACCAACCGAGTGAAGAGTTAGTACTTCACCACCTAAGTGATGGGGTGGAATCATCACTAACCTCAAGGAGTTTATACCTTGGAAATCTAGTTTGGTCCATTCTTCACATATGATACTTTATATGAGCATGAGTTATTTAAGCTTGTTTTACTTACGCATTGTTCATACATGCCATCTTGCTATAATATGCCCATTTCCTATTGCTATGCATCTTGATCATGATGTCTATTTCTTGTTGTATTGCATCCCACATACTTAGTACATTTAAATGTACTAACGCATACGCTTGCCTATATGATATCACCATGTAGGAACCGGTGTTCAAGTTGATCATCCTCCCCCTCCACGTGGCTAGTCGGTGCTATTCCAAACTTGTTGGTGAATCCTCCATTTCGGGGACCTTAGTTTATGATTTCTATTATCTATGTATTGAGACACTTTCTTATGTTCTATTTTGACTATGAGGGTGAACCCGATTACTTTGTCTTAGTCAATCCGAGTGGGGATAGCATTTCTCTTCTATGTATTTAGAGGTGTTTGTTGGACAGGTTGTGCAATTATGATATGAGCTATGGCTCCTTGTCTTTGATGTTGATGTTTTGGCAAGCTATTCCTTAGGCCCTTTGCCCCTTATGCTTGTTTTATGTTTTTTTTATATGCTTCCACGACCAATGATGTGTAATGATGAGTTGAGAGGCTTGATTGGGGTTCCTTCGGGTTCCTCATTCACCTTGTCACGTCTAGGCCCTAGGCTTGGATCGTGACAAAGCACTTTTAAAAATAGGTTTTGATTTGACAAGCTATATCATGTTCCATTTGCATAGAAATAGTACATGTAAGATGTGAGGTGTTGCAATTTATTCTCCTAATTGTCTTGAAAAACAACCGCTATTTGGTATTTGTAATGTTGTAAAAACATGGATTAAGGAGAATGAGAGGGGACCATATCTTAATGTTGGTGATGGTTCTCACTCTAAAGAAGAAAGATGTGGTGCAAAGAACTTTATATTTTTTGCACCAGAAAGCTAGACTAAAAAATCAGTTTTATAGCGGTCCAAGATGCATTTTAGGTACTAAATTAATACTAATTTATCAGAGGTTCAGATTCAAGGTAGTATTTGTGTCCAAGTTAACTAATCCTTTGTTTGTAGGAGAAATGGCTCTCTAAATTTTATTACCCTTTGACTTTTGGTGTTTTTTCTTCTTCTTTAGAATGGCTAGCGAGCAACTGAAGCAAGAGTTAGATCTAATGTATGAATCACTCCATTACTAGCTAGAGTCTTAATTGCATGTATTAGTTTAAAACTTTTCTACAGATATGGTCATCTGCTAACTGAGCTTTAGTTTCTCTTCATTTATGATTTTACATGTAATTATCATTCAACAAATCAAATCCTGTACGTTTAGCTAATGAGTGGTTCCTCTATACTTTATCTCTTAATTAATGTTTTTGATCAAGTGCTCACTTATCCATGTTTTAGACAGTAAAGAAGAAATAATAATGGTGGCTCCCACTGATTAAAATTTTTAGCTTAAATTCAATTAATCATTCAGTTAGTTTTTGGAAAAGAGTATACATTATATAAAGAAATTTGATAAAGTTGTAGTCAATAATAGAATGTGGGTAGTTATTTATAGTTGCATGCATACATTGTTGAGACTTAGAAGGGTTACTAGAGTAATTAATGGGGAAAGTGACAGTAACTAGTTATGCTTTCAATTATGGTTCCTGATGAGCTGTAGCTAATTTTGGACTTAAATAGGCACCTAGACCGTGGTTTGACAGGTTTAGTCTTCATTTACTTCAGTTTGTTTCCTGTATAGTAAAGTAGATCCCTCTTTATTTACTCTTCATTCTGTGAGAGACACTGTCCTTGTGTTATTTGTGGATGATATATAGTTGTCATAGGAAATAATTAAGCATGTCTCAAAGACCGTTACAAAGTTTGTGAAGGAGTTTTTCGTGAAAGATCTTGGACCTCTTCACTTTTTTTCAGTAAGTGAGCTTAGATATTTACCAAGAGAAATCCACCGAGTCCGGTTAAGTATGTTGTTGAGCTTCTTAGGAAGACAAACATGACAGTGGCAAAGGGAATGCGCACACCTCTAGGATAGAAATATGGTTTACAGGAAGCTACTGGCAATCTGGTGAATGCCTTATGTACAAGAGTGAGCTTCTTAGGAGGACAAACATGACAATGGCAAAGGCAACGCACACACCTCTAGGACAGAAAAATGGTTTACAAGAAGCTATAAGAAATGGTTTACACCTCTAGGACTAATTAACAAAGTTCTAGAGAACGCACAACTTGTTTCAAGTATAGTAAAGCAGATCCCTCTTTATTTACTTTTCATTGTGTGAGAGGCACTGCCCTTATGTTATTTGTGGATGATATAGTTGTCATAGGAAGTAATACTAAGGTTGTATCAAACATGGTTACAAAGCTTGGGAAGGAGTTTGCTGTGAAAGATCTTGGACTTCTTCACTTCTTTTTTATAAGTGAGTTTAGATATTTACCAAGAGGGATCCATTGAGTCAGGTTAAATATGTTGCTGAGCTTCTTAGGAGGACAAATATGATAATGAAAAAGGCAATACACACACCTCTAGGACAGAAACATGGTTTACAGGAAGCCACTAGCAATCTAGTGAATGCCTTGTGTACAAGAGTGAGCTTCTTAGGAGGATAAACATGACAATGGAAAAGGCAATACACATACCTCTAGGATAGAACATGGTTTATAGGAAGCTACTGAATATCTAGTTTATGCCTTATGTACAAGAGCATTATGGGAAATTAACTTAGTAATTAACAAACTTCTAGAACTACATGTCCACTATTAGGAAACTTATTTTCAGTTTTCTAGAGATCTACATGCCCACTACATGCTATGAGATTTTAAATATTTTTCCTACAGTACTCCATTGTCATTTCTTTTTTTTTTTTCCCTCTATTAATGTATGAGAGGCATTGTCCTTATGTTATTTATGGATGATATAGTTGTCATAGGAAGTCATACTAAGCTTGTTACAAAGCTTGGGAAGGAGTTTGCCATGATAGATCTTAGACTTCTTCTCTCCATTTTAGTAAGTGATCTTAGATATTTACCAAGAGGAATCCATTGTGTCAGGTTAAGTATGTTGCTGAGCTTCTTAGGAGGACAAACATGAAACGTCAAAGATAATGCACACACCTCTAGGATAGAAACATGGTTTACAAGAAGCTACTGGAAATCTAGTTTATGCCTTATGTACAAGAGCATTGTGGAAAATTAATTTAGTAATTAACAAACTTCTAGAGGACTACATGCCTACTATTTGGTAGCTTGTTTCCTGTATAGTAAAGTAGATCCCTCTTTATTTACTCTTTATTGTGTGAGAGGCACTGTCCTTATGTTATTTGTGGATGATATAGTTGTCACAGGAAGTAATACCAAGCTTGTCTCAAAAATTGTAACAAAGCTTGGGAAGGAGTTTGTCGTGAAAGATCTTGGGCCTCTTCACCTTTTTTTAGTGAGCGAGCTTAGATACTTACCTAGAGAAATCCACTAAGTCAGGTTAAATGTGTTGCTAAGCTTCTTAGAAGGACAAACATGACAATGGCAAAGGCAATGCACACATCTCTAGAACCAAAACATGATTTACAGGAAGCTACTAGCAATCTAGTTTATGCCTTATGTACAAGAGTGAGCTTCTTTGGAGCATAAACAACACAATTGCTAAGGCAATGCACACCTCTAGGACAGAAATATAGTTTACAGGAAGCTACTAGAAATCTACTTTATGCCTTATGTACAAGAGCATTGTGGAAAATTAACTTAGTAATTAAGAAACTTCTAGAAAATTACAAGCCCACTATTTGGCAGCTTGTTTCCTGTATAGTAAAGTAGATCCCTCTTTATTTACTCTTCAATGTGTGCGAGGCACTGTCGTTATGTTATTTGTGGATGAGATTGCTTTTGCAGGAAGTAATACTAAGCTTGTCTTATTTATTGTAACAAAGCTTGGGAGGGAGTTTGCTGTGAAAGATCTTTGACCTATTCACTTCTTTTTAATAAGTGAGCTTAGATATTTACGAAGAGGATTCCACTGAGTCAGTAAGTATGCTGCTGGGCTTCTTAGGAGGACAAACATGACAATAGCAAAGTCAATGCACACACTTCTAGGAAAAAAACATGTTTTACAGGAAGCTACTAGCAATCTAGCTTATGCCTTATGCAAAAGAGTGAGCTTCTTAGGAGGACAAACATGACAATGGAAAAGGCAATGCACACACCTCTAGGACAAAAATATGGTTTACAGGAAGCTACTGAAAATCTAGTTTATGTCTTATGTAAAGCAATCTAGTTTATACCTTATGTACAAGAGTGAGCTTCTTAGGAGGACAAACATGACAATGGCAAAGGCAACAAACATACCTCTAGGACAAAAATATGTTTTATAGAAAACTACTGGAAATCTAGTTTATGCCTTATGTACAAGAGCATTATGGGAAATTAACTTAGTAATTAACAAACTTCTAGAGAACTACATGTCCACTCTTTGGCAACTTATTTTCAGCTTTCTAGAGAACTACATGTCCACTACATGCCATGAGGTTTTAAATGTTTCTCCTATAGTACTCCATTGTTGTATGATTTTTCTGTTTCTTTATTCATGTTATTGGTTTATGATAGAAAATTGCTTCAGCTCCAGCTATCGTCTTCTTTTTGGCTGTCCCCATAACTTGATGTATAAACTAATAACGATGAATATTGATCCAATAACGACATTCTTCTTTTTCTTCCTCCTTTCTGGTGTGATTTAGCTTAAACTTAATCAATGTTAAATGAGAATTCGTTGTTTGTCTTCTTGGTTCGTTGTCTCTCTTTATTTTGGTATCTAGAAACAACTAAAATCTGATTGTGAAAACATTTATCAAGAGTTTGGTTTTGTGTGGGTTTAATTTCTCTGTTTGATGAGTTCTACCTCATTTGAATAGAACATATTTTACCTACAGGGATATGAACAATTATAATTAAAAAAGCTTATAAGATTTCTCTGTTTCAGCATCTCCTGTGCAATCCAGACAGGGATTAACACTCCAAATACAACTTTTAGGATTATGATTCAACAATAATAATTAAAAAAAATTGCAAAAGAATCTTAAATTTGTCAAGCTTATACCATTAAAATAGTATTGTCAAGCCTTAGTTTTTTTCAAGTTTTCCATTAATTCGTTAATCTCAGATTTGAGTGTCAAGTTTTCTGCTGTTAAAGCCTTAGCGTCATCTGAGTTATATGTATCTCATAGTATGCATCTGAGTTGTTGCGGGACATAAGTTGAATCATTTATTTTTCTATTCTATTTCAAATAAAGGAAGTTTGAACTTATCTTTTGATGCTTTTGTTACTTAGATGGCAGGTTGTGAGAAGAATAAAACAATTGATAATGCCTCCAAAAAGAAGGGGAAAAAAAATGATATTATGATGATTAGTAGTCGATCGACAAGGATTCATATTAGTTCAACCTTCTCAATCTCAACCTACTCAATATCCCGTATACGGTCAACACAGAGATTCGATGGATGAGTCTAGTAGTGAGGAAGATGATGAGGAATATGTGGTAGATAACATTGCCATATTATTGAAGTATAGAGTTGTAATAGGTATAATCTAAATTTCTTACTTTGTTGTTTTATGAGACCTATTATGTGGTTTTGTTAATGCATGTATCTTTGAATTCTATTATTTGATTTATGACTTTTATGTTTTATTCGCTTAAATTCAAATTATTTAAAGTTAATATTCATATTGAGTTGATATGAGAATATTTAGTAAATATATTTTGTTGTATTGCTGATAGATCTTTAAGCTTGATTTGGCTAAGTAAAATATATATTCAATTAAATGATAGGTGGGAAGCTGCAAAAGCAGTAATAAGCTATCAGTTTTTTCCCAGAAAAGAGACCTCATGAGGTCATTTGCTGCATTTTATTTTTCAGAAAAGATATCTCATGAGGTTACTTTTTCGTTTTGTATGTTTTGAAAAGCGGCCTCATTAGGTTTCTATTTATATGAATTTAAATAAATTTAATAAATTATAGAGACTGCATGAAGTCTCTTTTTATAAATATAAAATAAAAATAAATTATAGAATTATGACCTCATGAGGTTTCCTTTGGTAAAATAAAAATAAGAAAAATAAATTAACGACCACATGAGGTCTCTTTTTTGGAAAATTAAGAAAAAAAATTAGTGACCCTGTGAAGTCTCTATTTAGCGACCTCATGAGGTCTCTGCAAAAAAAGTCGCCTACATTAAACATATTATTTTAGTTATCCTATTTTCCTTCCTTGAAGGGGCACATCTCCAAGTTATCCTATCAACGTTTGAGCATAACAGTGATATGAGCGCAGTTCAGGCTTTTTGACCTCATAAGTTCCCAAGAGTTGTTTATTCACCAATTGAAAATCACCAAAAACTTGCAACTGCAATTACTTCATGTCAACAACCATTTCGAGTCCAGGTATTAGCGTTTGATATTCTGCAACATTGTTTCAATGTGAAGGAGAATGGTAAGACTTTTTCTTGTGATGTGACAAACACTACATCGGCACTAACTCTACCATGATGCGTAGTCCGATCAAGGTACATTTTCCAAGGAGGTTGGATTTCGATGGCCATTGCATCTTTATCGGGAAGCTCATCAGTTAATTCCCAATCATCTGGTATAGGATAGTCTGCCAAAAAGTCCGCTAATGCTTGTCCCTTCACATCCTTTTTAGGGATGTACATAATCTCAAATTGTTAGAACTGAATGTACTACCTTGCTAGTCGGTCATTAAGGACTGATTTTGACATAAAACAAATTTGATGGAATTTGCTCTAGAAACAAGATGGACAGTATGAGCTTAAAAATAATGCTTCATCTTTTGAATCGAAAAGATCAACGCCAAACACAACTTCTCAATTGGTAAATAATTCAGCTCATTTGGTGTCATCATTCTGCTCAAGTAATAAAGGGCATCTTCTTTTCCTTTATTATTTTCTTTAGCTAGTAAGGTTCCCACAGACCTTTCTTGTGTTGCAATGTAAAGTATCAATGGCTTTCCAGGTATGGGAGCTGCTAGGACTGGAGGTTTTGCCAGATACGCTTTGGTACTTTCAAAGGGTTTGCTACATGTTTGATCCCATTTGAAAGGGACACCTTTCTTCATGAGATGACTGAATGATTGGCATCTTCCATCTAGATTCGAGATGAACCTCCTCAAATAGGCTAATTTCCCCTGAAGATTTTTCAACTCATGAATGTTTCGAGGCTCGGGAATCTTCAAAATTGCATCAATTTTAGCTTGATCAATATCAATTTCTCGATGTTGCACAATGAAGCCAAGAAATTTTCCAGAAGTAACTCCAAAGGCACATTTTAATAGATTTATCCTCAGTTGATATCTTCGAAGCAACTCGAACACCATTCTCAAGTTTTTCAAATGGTCGCTCCTCTTTTTTGACTTTACCACCAAGTCATCAAAATAACACTTGACATTTTTGTGGAGTAAATCATCAAATATATTTTTCACAGCCCTATGATATGTGGCACCACCATTTTTTAGACCAAAAGACATCATCTTGTAGCAATAGATACTTTTAGGGGTGCGAAATGTAGTGAGTCTTCATCCTTTAGTGACATGCAGATTTGGTTAATTCCAGAAGAACCACCCATGAATGACATTACCTTATAACTAGTTGTAGCATCAATCATTAGCTCTGGCATGGGCTGAGAGAATTCATCTTTAGGGCATGCACTATTGAGATCTCTGAAATCAACACAAACTCAAATTTGGCCATTTTTCTTCCTAACAGGAACAATGCTTGAAATCCATCTAGGGTATTTAACTTCACGAATGAAGCCTGCCTCAATGAGCTTGTTGACTTTATTCTCGATCGATGGCACCAACTTTGGTCTAAAACGTCTGCGCACCTGCTTTTCAGGATGAGCACCATTCTTGACTACTAATTGGTGGACCGCTATTTTAGGATTTAAGCCAGACATTTCTTTGTAACTCTAATTGAAGACATCCCTAGGCTCTTTGAGTAGATTCATATAAATGCTTTCTTCATCAGCTTCTAGAAAGGCGCTCAAGTAAGTTGGCCTCGGGAATTCATCATTGCCAAGGTTAACTTCCTTCAAAGGATCTATTTTGGATTTTACTGCTTTTTCCAGTTCTAGTGGAACATCTCCAGCATCTTCTTCCTCTTGTAGGTAATTCCTACTGATAGATATATAGTAGCACCAGGCAATATATTCTGATCCTCCATCAACTTTTACTTAAGATAAGGCATCGAGCTCCCTCAAAGCTGTGATATGTTACAAAGAGCCTACACTTTCTTTATCTTCCTCACGTTCCTTGGTATAGACCACAGTGTGAGTCTTTGCCTTTAGTATCTCTTCACATGAAACCATGAGTTTCTTTTTTTGCATCATCCTAGAGGGAATTGTGCTTTGGATATCCTTTTGAATAATGGAGCAAGTGTCGTCACCCTTAGGTAACTTCTTCGATGCTTTTTATTCTCTTTCTTCACTTGTCCCAATCTCTCAAACACAGAAGTTCTCGTCGTGGGTTTTCTAAGTTAATCAAAGACAGAAGGCCTTTTGTTAGAAGAAGCAGACTCATCTTCGATGATGATGTAATTATTACTTGCTCTTTTTATGAAAATATAAACTGGAGGTGGTTGGCTATAGCCCAAACCTTCACATACTTTCCTGGTAATATCATCTGATGGGAGTTTCCCTAATTTAGATGGCTTATTAGGGTTGTATCTAGCATTTGCAAGTAATTTGTAAGCATTTGGATCAAAGCCCTTTATACGTTTTGTGGGGAATGACATATCTTGAGGTGGATTTTGAGCCATAAACTCTCCCAACAGCTTTAAGACAGGTTGATTGCATCAATGCGTTAGATAGGAAGAGTCCTAGTACATTTCCTTAAACATCAAATGATTGACTTGCCTTTTTTCCTTATCTCCAGAACATAGTGGGGTACAAAAGTTGGCTTTTTTTTTGAGGACATGATCTTCCCTTTATCTAGATAGGGATCTAGCTCCCCAATATTGGCCTTGACCTTTAAACAACCACATTAGTTCGTTTGCTGGTAGGAACGTTGGGCTTGGTCGATTTGACATCGTCAAGTTTTTCTTTCTTCACAACATAATTCTTTAGATAGAATTTTGCATCAGAAAAGTGTGACTCAGCTTCAGTAAAAGGATTATCACCAGCAACTAATTTCCTTTCAATTCCATCTTGAAGATACTTCAAACACTGATAGTAAGAGGATGAGACAATTTTCTTCTCATGTACCTAAGGCCTACGAAGCAATTTATTATATAAAGTCTTTGCATCGATCAATGCATCCATGAACTAGATCACAAATCACTAATATTGATTCCTATCTTGATGGAGCCTATAGACCTTTGCCCCCCTTGATTCAATCCTTGTGTTAACTGGCAACTTTCACTAAGTTCCTCATTCGTGATGCCAGTTCTTTTAATGTATGGATGAGCAGAATGTTAACTCCAGATTGTTCATCATTCAAGATTTTATTTATCCTCTTCTTTAGCACATGATCTACCATATACAAAGGACGATTATGTAGATTTTCACCTAATAGGAGATCATCCTCTGTAAATGTGATTTTTGTATCACATGTATGTACTTCTTGAGAAGTGGGTTCTACAGGCTTCTCAAAAGATAAGGGAGACGTTTTTGATAAATTTTCGCCCATTGCTTCGTTTTTATCCATGGGAGACATCTTTGATGAAGTTTCACCTATTGTCTCTCCTTTGTCGGTATTAAAACATGATGCCTGGTTGTTGTCTTGGATAGTTCTACTATGAAACCAACTCGACAAGAACTCTCCAAAAGTCACAGGACGTTGTGACTTTTGGTAGTGATGCATTTCCACCTTTGCTTTCTTTAGACGCGTGACAAGCTTTTGCTTCTTTTGTCTCCTTACCATCCTTCCTCTTTTTAGTTTCTTAGATGATTCCCTTCGTGAGCTTGTCTTGTTACGTCTCCGCCTAGTCATGAGAATCCAACTTCATCATTATCTCTATCAGTTCGGATTTTATTTGGCTCTAATGACTTTTCCTTTTTAAGGATATATATTTGGATTGGGTCAAGCGAGGAAAAATTGATAGAGATTCGGTTAGACCTAGCTTTCTCATTATCACCGATAATCTTCTCTTACCTAGCCAATTGCATGACTTTGTCCTTGAAGACGAAACACTTTTTGGGAGGATGACCCAAAAGCCTATGATATTTGCAGTAGTTTGGGTCGTTAGTCTTTCCATCTTCATCAGACCGCTTCATCTCTGGTAACTCGATGAGCTTAAGTTCAATCAGTTCATCAAATCTTTGTGAGACATCAGAATCCCAATAAGGGTATTCCTTTTCTTACATCTCCTTTAAAGTCAACTTTCGATTTGGATGCCCTTGAAAAGTTGTCTTCACACTTTGCTTCCTGATTTCCTTTGTAGTGAACTTCACGAGTAATGCATTGACATTCATGGATTCATGGTTGTCATTTTTTAGTACAAACTTGCTCCATTTCTTCGGTTCTTGCTTATCCTTCCTTTGCGAGGATCATGGACATGCATCATATCTTTTCCTGCAGAAGACATACTTAATTCCATGTTATGAGCACGAGTAGCCAAATCTTCAAAGGACTTCGGCTTGATTCCTTGTAAGATGTAGAGAACCCCCCTAGTGTATTCCTTGGATACACATTTCTATTGCAGAGCTTCACTTAGTCTATCTTGCAATTTAGGCTTGCGTTCCTCCATCGATTTATAAAGTTGATGAATGATTCATCTTTCCTTTGGTGAGTATTTGTGAGTTCTGCCATGCTCACTGTGCACCTTATGCTATAGAAACGATTGAGAAACTCATGCACTAGTTGCTCCCAACTATCAATGGAATAAAGCTCAAAATTTGTGTACCAGTCAAAGACATTTCCTTTCAAGGAGTGAATGAACTGCTTGACAAGATAGTCTCCACAGGTCCCAACACTATTACATATCTCCACAAAGTGTGCATGTTGCTTTGGATTTCTTTTGCCCTTGAACTGCTGAAAATATAAGGGTTTTATAACCTGCAGGCATTTTAAGGCTATATCAATCCTTGTAGTGTAAGGCTTAGCATACATATGGGAAGACTGCACGGAGACTTCATACTTGTCTTTGATAGTCCCTTCAATAAAACTCCTTTAATTGATTGAGTGGGATCATCCCTTCAGTAAACACTAGCATCTCCTTGATAGGGGGTGTTTGTTTCATAGGATTATCAGTTTCTTGAATTTTAATACCTTTCTTAGTGCATGGCTGGATTCCCCATCTAGTAAGTCGTCCACCCTGTCCATCAACTTATTGATGCGAGACTTTTGTTGTTGCACATGCTTGGTCAACCCTTCAATCATCTTCGCCAGATTTGAGAGTTGTTCCTTTAAGGGTGAAGCATTATTTGTCATTGCTTGTATAACTGTAGGAGACATTAAAGAGAAGCATAGATTATTGTGAAAGTTGATCTTTAGGGGGCTCACATTACGCAATGTATATGGAGAAGGTTCATTGGATGAGACACGGTCTTTCTTTACGGTGGAGTTACTGGAACCAGAGATCTCAAGTAGAGCTAAAGTCTGCTTGATTTTCTCAGCAACACTACATCCTCCTTCTGAAGCACTTGTGGAGGACCTCGCTCCTTTTAGAGTTGAAGATCCAAAACCAGGAGTTGGTGCGGATGACACTCACAATGTTTTGTTGTGCTTAACATAGTAGCTTTACTCCTTGTAACCGCTCCGACACTTCCAAAACTAATACCAAGGATTCCCTCCATTTCAGTAGAGAACATAGAGTCAACAACTTTAGATGAAGTTGATTGGGAAATCTTCTTAGAAGCCGTTTCAATTTTCTTTGATGCTTCAAAAGTTGAGATGAGAGGAAGAGATTGTCCCACTGGGCATGCCAATATTTGTATGATAATAAAATTCATGTCGAGAAAATAGAATTCAAGGAGTGAAAAAAATATTGCAACAATTGTAGTATTTTATTTTAGCAATCTCTATAAATCCTCTGATTCGCCTTTTCAAATATAAATTCAAGGGCTCTTTAGTTTGATCTTGGATCTTGAAAAACTTAATGGATTTGATCTTGACTTGTACTTGAATTCAAGGGTTTTTGGGCTTGATCTTGAATTTGATGGTCTTGATCTTGATTTATGGATTTGATGCAGACTTGAACTTGAATTTGATATGGATTTGTTCTTGAACTTGATCTTGACTTGTACTTGAATCCAAGGGCTTTTAGGCTTGTTCTTGAATCCGGTGGTCTTAATCTTGATGCGTTCTTGAACTTGAATGCTTGATTTCTTGAATTCTTGTTGCTTGTAGAAAAACTACGACGTTTGATCCACGAGCTCTCTCTGGCTTCTTGTTAGAATTCTTGATGTTAATTCTGAATTATGAGGACCTCTATATATAATTATAGAATAGAGGAGTAATGATGCAATCAGACTTTCTTCCGGCCAATGAAATATAAGGTGACATGGTGCAGGAAATGTAATAGGAATGGTCCTTTCAAGTAACATGGTAATATTTGATTGGTTGAAACATATCACTTGTACACGTGACATATTTTTATTGGCATTTGATTGAGATAGGAATGCTATGCCATTTGACACATAGTATGATCCTATTGACTTTTTGGTTTGACTTGGCATGTCACGTCATTTGACACGTGGCATCAAGTGTGCCTCTAATATGAGAGGACACTGGGCTTAATAAAGTTGGTCATCTTTTGTATCCCAAATAGATGAATTTGAGATTTTAATTGAATCCATATTTTATTGGGCTTAATTAATTAACCCTCTTTTATATTAATCCACAATATTCATTTTGACAACATATTTTGAATTTAATATAATTTGAATTATTTTATAAAATTTATATTTTAATAAGTTTTATATGATTATGGACATTTTTAAACAAAACTCCGAAAACAATCCGAACTTGAGAATATTGTTTTTTTAAAAAAAGGAAATGCACAAGTACCCCCCAAACTATAACAAAAATCCCAAAGGCACACTTAAACTTTAACTTGGTCCTATTACCCCCCTGAACTTATTTTTTCATAATTAAATACAGCTTATTTGCCTATGTGGCATGTGGGGTCCACGCGTGTACTACACACAAAAATCTAGGTGTGTGGTTAAGGGTAAATAAGATGTATTAAATTACGAAAAAATAGGTTCAGGGGGTAATAGGACCAAGTAAAAGTTTAAGTATGTCTCTGGGATTTTGGCTATTGTCTGGAGGGCTAGTTGTACATTTTAAATTACAATTTTTAATAACTCAAAATATTGATCTAAAGTTTGCTTATAAAAAAATAACACACAAACTTAAAAATAATAATTATTTTATATCTCCAAATTTTATTATATAATCTGATCTATTAGTTTTAGGAATATGTTCGAGCTAAAAAAATGTCAGAGTATATTTTTAGATAAAAAAATCTAGCAGAGGAAATTTGAGAGCGATCACGACCCGCTACTTGAAATTCCAATCTACTAGTTCATTTTCTTTCAAAACTTGATTAAAATATTTATATTGTATACGTATATAACGAAATAAAAAATAGTACTCATTTTTTCGACTGTATAGTGTTGTGCAATATTTATGCAAAGTGTGTTCATGCAAGGGGGACAAATCTTTGATATACTTTTACACCAACTATATTCGTTTAGATTATTTTTTTATTTTATTATAGATATCATTCAAAATATTAATTTGTTAATATTAAACAAAAATCTCAGAGACACTTAAACTTTATATTTGTATGCAGAAATTTGTAACCATAAATACTAATTATTTGTTTATTTTTTTAAGGGAAAATGCACAAGTACCTCCCAAACTATATCCAAAATTCCATAGACATACTTAAACTTTAACTTAGTCCTATTACCCCCCTGAACTTGTTCTTTTCGAAATTTTATGGCCCTTATTTTTGTACGTGGCATGTCGGGTCCGCGCATGTACTGTACACAATATAATTTAGCTGATTAGGCATGTTAAGTATACAAATAAGGGGTATTTAATTATGAAAAAAATAAGTTCATGAGGGGTAATAGGACTAAGTTAAAATTTAAATATGTTTTTGAAATTTTGGTTATAGTTTGAGAGGTACTTGTGCATTTTCCCTTAAAAAAATAAACAAATAATTAGTATTTATGGTTACAAATTTCTGCATACAAACCGTTTATAAAAACTTTAAAAAAATGTTTTACAAAGAATCTAGGGAAAAAAATAATGGAAGCATAATAGCTTAAAGCAATATTTAAATTATTTTCAAAAAATAAAACAAGACTACATTTGTGCCATACTTTTCTGCTTATAGTTATTTTCACCTGAATTTTCTTCTTTATTTTAAGAACTCCATATTCAAAGTATTTTAATTTATAAATCAAAATTTAACATATGGAGAACAACACATTACAGACCCACAAATAAGGATACCATTAAAATTTTAAATTGGATATTTCTTGCTCTATTAGTCTATTTTATAGCAAGTTAGCAACCAGTTCTTTATGAAAATTACAAGGTCAAGTTTATCTACTACACGAGCTAAATTAATTTATTTATCTTTAAATTGAAAGATTTCTTTTGTATTATTGCAATTACGCCAACAACAACAACAACATACCCAGTGAAATCTCACAAGTGGGGACTATTGCAATTACACCATTTTTAAATTTATGTGATTACGGTTATCTTTTGAATTTTGACTTACAAAAAGGACAATCGTGAGGTAAATAAGCAAGAGTTTTCTTTTTAAAGGACAAATTAAATTAGGAAAAGAAAATCAAATATCATCTCTGTGAGCGTTAAAATACAACTTAAGATTAATTAATCATGATTTCTCTAAAATTTTGATCATTTGTTGTGATAACTTCATTTAAAGGCACAACGTAGTAAGAGACTTTTGCATGACAGAAATTATTACTTCACTAATAAATTACTGCTATATTCCACTTTTCGTACTCGATTTTTTAATTTGGAAGTTGGATTTTAGTTAATGTTAGAAAAAAAATCGAATAGAGCCTATTTAGTTATCTCTTAGCTTCTCTTGATTTTTTTTAAAATCTTTTTATTAATAAAAACGAAAGAAGATAAAAGTAAGAAAAATGTTAAGTGAAACGAAATAGTCACTAACTAATCTATACATAAATTCTTTAGCCTTTGCCTACTATTTACCTTCTCTCCTCTTTATTATTTTTCAAAAAAAAAAAAGACACATATCATCACTGAGAATTTTTTTGAATTATCATTTTTTTAAAAATAATAAAAGTTACATAGTAAATTGTTATTTATAAAATAGTGTCATAAATTTATCCAATTAACCTTTTAAAACAATATCTTCACCAATTTTTTCTTTTAAATAATTTTTCAGGTTGTTATCATTTAAAATTTATTAAATATAAATTTTAAAATGATTCGAATTATATTAAATTCATGTATATATTAGTCCAAATAAATGTTATGGATTAATATAACAGTGTTAATTGTCTAAGTCCAATAAATAAAGATTTAATTAAAATCCATGTTAATTGATTTGAGCTACAACAAAAGAGTTTAAATGAATATGTCACGACCCAACCCCGGGGCCATGACTGGTGTCGTTTAGACAACTAGACCAACGTTCAAACACAAGTCTCATCCCTAAGTATACGAATTCTACCGAAATTTCGGCAGAGCTTCCTCTGTTTTGCTGACTATCCACACCTGCAGCAGCACCCAGAATACAAAGACAACACACATATATACATATATACATATCAA
>JAOTQR010001470.1:0-19102 GCA_025774065.1 Solanum ossicruentum | reverse complement strand
TTTTTCTCTCTATTCTCTAATCTCTATTTATAGGGTCATAAACCTTTTCCTACTAGAAAAAAGATTCGACAAATATGAAGAAATTCTATTTTCCTTTTCTTAATAGAAAAAGGATTCACCAAATATGGAGAGTTTCTGTTTTGCTTTTTGTAGAAGGAAAACTTCAATTATGGTAAGAAACTCAGGGCAAAAACCCAACATATAGTTCCACAAATTTCGAGCTAATATTTTTGATGAGTAGCATAGATATTTTTTTTGAACAAATTTATCACTAGACATAATGTCTAGAGGCTTTTTATTAAACATAAAGATATCAATAGAAATAAGCACAAGTAAGGAGGGCTAGGCCTCACCTTACTAATCCTATTAGACTAAAATTTAAACAAATGATCGTAAACCAATCAAAATTTTAATAGACTTCTATTTGTTATCAAAGTCTCTACACCAATTGATATGCTTGTCCTAACTAATCCAATTGATACACTTGTGCTAACTTTCAAACTCTTCTTAATTTTTTGGTTTGAAAAGTTTTGGTCATGGTCTATACACCAATTACCATTCTTATAGACTTTTCTTTCGTTTTCGGAAAAAAAAATTGTCTGATGTACAAAACGTTTCGCATAATAAAGTCCGAAGAGCTCGAACACGTGATCTACGTATCTTTTTGTTGTACCATTCACTTTTCTTTAATAATTATTTCTTATGATTAGAGATAATATTCTCAAGGTGTATATAGTATTAATTGGATAAATAAGATTAATAATGCATTACAATTTGGATCTGGAATACTAGGAGAGACCTGGTATTTAGACATTTTAGACCAAAGAATGAGAATATGTTAAATAAACAACTCAAAATTTGACTGAAAGTACTAAGTGAGCATCTTGGAAATTATTACTCCAAAGCAATAGTAGTAAATTTTTCTTTCTTAAATTTGTGGTTCATAATATACTTCCTTATGTTCAATCCATCACATCTATTGGTGCTTTACAACATTTGAAGTGATTTACAAGTTGGACTTTTTTACCTTTAAGTCAAGGTCTACACACCATTTAATACTTATATCTAAGCTTTGGATATGAAGAAAATTATATGAGGAGCGCAACTCTCCAATGACCTCTGCAGTGTCCGATCCAGATCAGTCGCGATTCCAACATGAATATTAAATACCGTGTAAAAAATTAGAAAAATCTCTTATCCTAACTATTTTTTTTCTTTTTGAATTTTTGACTTAAATTTTCCTGTTGAGGTCCATAAATCATCCTATATATACTCTTATAGACTTTTCTTTTGTGTTTCCTTTAAAATTTAAAATTGATTAAATAATTATTTCCTTCTTGACTACCATTAAATTAAAGTTAATCCTCGCGATGCATTATACTATATGTTATGTAGTGTTGTATAATACTTTGATAACTAAGACTAATAATGTGTAATAATTGGACTAAAATTACTGGTAGAAACTTAGAACTATGACGTTATCAAACAAAAAATATTACAAGTAATAGAATCTGTTATAACTTTTATTTGAGCTTTTCTTTGCAATGACTTATGCATTGACTTGGAAATACGTAAATTCATTAGAACTATCATAATATATATAAATTTAATCATTGTAAAATTAATATTCAATCAGGTGCATAGACCAACTAACACTCTTATTCTAACCATTAAAAAAATAGTAACTACCTTTAGGTCAAGGTCTATAAAGTTGATGGTTCAAATTTTGATTGAAAACAACTAGGTGAGCTCCTTAGAATTGATTACTTGAATAGACAATCTTTTCCTTGCTTGTTATCGCTCAATAGAAATTCAGAAAAACTGATATGCTTATGTTTGGTCACTAAGGTGTAGAAAATTGAAGAAATTACATATGCATGTGTATGCATTCCATAGATTCAGTTATCAGACTTATCGTAATTCAGGTTGATATTTTTTTTCTAATTCGATCCTATAATTTCAGTTGATATTCATATTAATGTATAGATATTTGATGGTAAAACAAAATATGCTAAAAATATAACGAAATTCTTAAAATTGCAAATCTCTTTCTAGATTATTAGAAAAAAGAAAAAGTTGGCATTTTAGAATTGGAAGTTAAAGATCTATACACCAAACAACACTTCTATCCAAACCAATCAATATTATATTGTTTGGAATATTGACAAGAAATGTGCTTTTTCTCAAGGTATCTACACAAGTTATTACTCTTATTTTGACTAACTAAACTTGTTTTAATTTAGACTTGAGAGGATTTTGCCAAAGTCTTTATACTAATTAATACTCTTATAGGCACTTCAAGTCTTTATACTAATTAATACTCTTATAGGCACTTCATTTTTGTTTTTCTCTAAGAATTTAAATTGATGAAATAATTCTTTCTTACTTGAAATTGTTAAATTAATAATCTTCACACATATTGGGATGGTTATAGATTTCTTTTGTCAAAGTCTATATACCAATTATCACTCTTACAGATTTTTTTCTTCACTTAAAAAAAAAATTGCTCAGTGCACAAAGCATCTCATGTTGGTAGGATTGTAAGAGTTCAAACACGTGACCTTGAAGTCAAACAGAAACACTTTACTATTGTTCCAAAGCTCACTTTCACTTTTCTTGAGACTTTAAATTGATTTGATAATTATTTCTTACCGTTGGAGATAAATATTCTCAAGATAAATTTTTTGACATTATATTTGATAGTACTAATTTGGCAAATGACATTAATATTGCATAATAATTTGGGTTTGAACAATTTGTAGAGACTTGTAATTATGATGTTTTAAACTGATAAGGTATCAAACAAAATTGTGTTAGTACAACTGTTTCAAAATAGTGTATAAAGATTATTCAATAGAATTCATCGGAGTATGTAGGTATGTAATTAATAATTCAAAATTCGATTGAAAGCGCCTTGAGTTTCTCAGAATTGATTATCAGTAGTAGATTTTTCGTTGACTGATTTGTGGTTCACAACGTAACTCATCAAAATTACATTCAACCTATCACATTTGATGGTTCACATTATTTATCTATCCGACATAATGAACCAATCCCACCAAAATTTAAAGCGATTTTCGAATGAATTTCTTGTTTACCTTTTAAGTAAAGATCTCTACACTAGTTAACACTCTTATCCTAACTAAACAGTTTTGTTTTTTAAATTTTTGATTTAAATATTTTTGTCAAGGCCATATATCACCTTATATTCTTATAGACTTTCCTTCTCTCTTTTTTCAAAAAATTTAAATTGATTAAATATTTATTCTCAATTTAAGTAATATCCTCAATGTCCATTACTCTACATTATGTGTATTGTGTAGGGCTGCATAATTGTTAAATCTGGTACTATTTTATAAATAAGATTCACGAGAAAACAATTAACGATCCCCTGAATCTATTACCTGATTTTCAACTACACATTTATATTTGACGAAAATTTTATCATCCCCTTGAACTATTTTAAAATGAAATTAATTTCACCCTAAATGTTGAGGTGACAAAGAAAGTATACTCACTTTCTCAAAGGAGAGTGAGAAATTTTTAAAACTATAACTTTAACTTTACTAATATTTTCCTTTTTCATATTAACTTTATGATTTCTTTCAAAAGATTATGTTGCCTTTTACTTTTATTTATTTTTATTTTCTCTCTTTCTTTCGTTCTTTTACTCTTCAACATTTCACCAAATTTTAGTATCATCGAATTTTATTGTTGACACCCAATTTTTATCCTCCACGATGTCAAATTAATCATCGAGCTCTTATTTTGTTTTAAAAATTTTTGAAACGATTATTTTCAAAATAATAATAATAATAATAATAATAATAATAATAATAATAATAATTAACGGGCGCATGAGGGCCACGCGCCCCCAATTCCTTTTCTTCTCCCTCTCCTTCACGCTCCCAGCGGATCCCCTTTCCCATTTTCCCATCGCCATTTCTCTTCTCCTTCACCATCTAATCCAGCCCCAATATCTCTTCCTTTGTCCCCATCTATAGCCGTTTAAGATCTTTAATCCGCAATTGACGGATAAAAGTCAAGACAAAATTGATTTCCAAGATTCGAAATTCAACTTTTGAATTTTAAATCCCCAAATCCAGCCTGTTCTTCACCCCTAATTTCCTCAATTTACCCTAATTTGGGGTTATATATACTCATGTTCTTCACCATTGGTCGAGGGCCAGCAATAATTCAAAAACCCTAATATAGAGGGGTGGAGAATTGAGGAAAACTTAAAGAACTTACTTGACTCTTAGAGCCATTCTTGATTTCAAAAGCTCGATATAAGTTCAGATACCCTCGAATTGATTTTCCAGAGATTCAACTGATTCTGAAATCTTGGAATCGGGGATATTCAGTCAAAAAAGGTGTAAACAGGACTCTTCGGTGGTGGAGTTATTTAGTCAAGCTCGTCGTCTCAGTTCGCTGCCCCGACAAAGGTAATACCCTGACCGCATCTCTTATTTTGAGTTCCTTATGTTATGCTTGGATGTGAGTGTTGAAACTATATGGAAGTTTTTTTTATGATGGTTTAGTTCATCAAACGAGGAGTGCTCTGTTGTGTCAATATTATAATTGTCATTCTTAATCTCGTTCAATTCTTGACGGTCTACATTACCTGTTGATTTCATAAGAATGATTTCGGTTTGTTTCCAGATGTGGTATGTCAAAAAATGATCCATTTCTCATGTTTTTGTCCATTAACAGTTGAGCCTAATTCTTGTACTAATTGAGGGTGCTGCTAATACCCTTTCTGCTTACTATTAAGTTATTAAGAGTCAAAATGGTGCTGAAATGGTTTTACTTCTCAAATACATGTTGTAATATTCAATCTTTATTTTTGTGGTTGTTTAGATACATGCTGTAATATTCAATATTCTATCTCCGTTGTAGTAAAACGATTTTTCTATTCACTGTGTTTATGTAATGAAGTTCCTATTTCTCTATCTCTGTTGCTGCTTGGATGTTGTATTAATCAATTTTAAGCCTTGTTGAGTTCTCTTTAGATCGAATACGATTTGTGATTCTCTCAATTCATGTAACCCAGATTTGTTTGTCATTGTTGAGACTTTAATAGTGTTAAGATGATCAAGATTTGCCTGTCAGATTTGTTTGTCATACCATATATGTATACATATTATGGTCTGCATGAATCAATCTATAAATAGTCCTGCTTGAGAAACCTCTAAGCATGTTAACATACGAATGTATTCTGATAGTATGCTGATAGAGTGCATTATGTTGCCTTAAAGACTCTGTGTTATGTTCCAGTCTCACTCTTGATTACGAGATAAACCGAACTTAGAATTCAAGTTTAAGCTTCCTCAATTGCTACCTGTGATCTCTAAGATTTGTTGTTATGACACTGACTTGTTCTCCCCTAATCTGTTATGACACTTACTTGACTTCTGTTGTTCTGTTATGATACTGAATCTACGTGTTGCGTTTGTTTTTCTGTTTTGGTATTGGCATTGAGAGAATTGCTCTGGTTTAATGATCAGTTAGTTCTCTTGAGTTATTTTCTTTTGCTATTAACACCGGATATATCAGTAATATTAAGCTGCTACAGTCCATCTTACTTTATGATATATATAAAAGCATGTCCATGTCAAGCTTGCCAAGATCTACAACATGCATCATGATGAACTTTGACATTATCTTCATTTAATAGTCTTTCTCTGAGTCTCTTACTAATCCTTAATTTTATTTCTTTGCATGAACAATGCTCCGAGCCCGATTTGGACTCACCATTCTGCATTCTTTGGGCCACGGAGCCCAAACATCCTATTCCTCGAGTCAGCCCCATTCTCAAAAGAAAGAAGTTATTATACATAACTCGAGAAGCAGCAGTCCGACAGGCCCAAGCATGAGGAATTAGAACAAGTCATTATTTGAGTTTGCCAAGCTCAATCCTTTCTTTAAAGTCCTTCTTTTATTTTATTATTTACTGATATTTGCTATTTGTTTTGGATGCTAACATTTTGTTTATTAATGGTTTCAATCTAATTAGACTCCCAGCGTGTCAAACCGTTTATGTTATTTTTTAGTTTCCTTTTATTTTGGGGAAAATATTTGTATTAAAATAATTTAAAAATAATAAAATATAAAAATGTGATCTTACATTTTTATTCAATTTTTGAACACAATCAATTTTCTTCAAGTTTGGTCAAAGGTTTCTAATTTAGTCAAGTCCAGTCAAATCCTTTCGAAATTAGTCAGTCAAAACCAGTCAAATTTTCAAAGTCAAATAAAAATTTTGAATATGTTAGTCAACTTCCTAATCGTCGGATAACCGCATGTTAGCGGCCATTTCAAGTGCGTAAAATTTTCTTGAAGTGAAAATATGAACCCAAACCTATTCTTTGTATTTAAAATAATTTTTCTGTTAGGTTTTTTTAAATGTTCATCGGTTTCCTAATTATCCTTAAAATTAGGTGGCGACTCTGTTTTCTTTCGAGTTTCGAGAATTGATTTTTCTCAAACTAATTGAATTTTAAACTGATTTTTTGAATTTCAAATTCTCTTCTTTTCAAAAAGATATTTTTCGATGTAACATTTAGTTGTCAGAAAATACGATGAACTCACTTCACTATTTAGTTATCACTAATAATTTCACCTTGATTTTTTTTTCAAAAGAAATTAACTTTCCTCTTATTAATTATAAACTTGAACTTTTAATTCTCACACCACCATTTTTTCCATTTCCAAACCACAGTTGTTATCTTCTTTTTCCGAATCTAAGAAAATTCTGTTGATTATCATTATCAGTTATTGAATTTTGAGCAGTAGTAAATTAAGAAATGTTTAAAAATGAGATCGACAAACAAGTTTCGTTCTAAAACACTAAAAAATATTTATAGTAGATGATGATGGAGTCGAGGTTAAAAAACAAAAATAATTTTCTATACTTCAAATTATAAATTTACTTTGAAATTTTCTATCATCTCATTCTAACATGCCACCTAATTTCAAAAACTAACGGATCATGGGATTTCTGATTCTCTAGTTGACAGTCTCAAATTCAATTCAACAATATTACTGTTGAATGCAACTTCACTAAAATTATGAAAAAAACTAAAAAGAATAGAAAGGAGAAAAAAAAGGAGAGACGAGAAGAAGGGAAAAAGCTTCTGGGCTTCATATCTATGAGGAAAAGTAGTCATCAAAGAAAAGACAAAAAAGGATGAAAAAAAAGAGAGAGAAAGATAAAAAAGGTAATAAATAGTAATCTTTTAATAAAAATAATATAACATTATGTAGTAAGTGCTCGTGCAACTCACCGTATAATACAGTTTTGGATGTGAGTTTTTGAGGGGTATATATTATACTTTTAAAATGTTCATGGGATTAATAAAATTTCTATGAAATATAGATGTGTAATTGAGAATTTAGTAATAAATTGGGAGGACATTTAACCATTTTCTCTAAGATTCATAGAGCATAATAATTAAGATATAACTATTTATAGAAAGTTGGGATTGTGATGTTTCTGACTATTAAGAAATCAAACAAATTTGTTGAAATGTAAATAACATAGGGTAGTTATACATTGATCATTATTTAGTGAGTGAGTTAGTTGAATTAGTTAAAGATTAGTTTGGATTTTATCATATGTGCAATGCCACACATTAAGTAGAATAAGGCTTAATACCTATATATAAGCCAATATCTGTACAATTCAATTCAACAGGAATAATACAATACATTCCATAATCTTCATCATCTTCAGATCCTCTCCTCATCTCTGCTATGAATTGTTGCTATTAACATTCTTTTCAAAATTCATATTAGTGTTAATATTTCAAATGATTATTCAATTATTAATTCTTTAAATTTTGTTAAAATATAATTTCTATTTAAATTAGTTTTTTCGAATACTAAAATACTCACTTTAATTATTTTATAAAATTTTGTTGAAATATAATAAAATGATATTTAATTAGTGTCCTTATCTGCTGCTATTGCCGTGCTCAGCATCTTTGGCGGCGGTCGAAAAAAGTTGAAATATAATAAAATGATATTTTAAAATGTTAAAATACTCATTGCTATTTTAAAATAATCTCAATAAAAATATAATTTAATAAAAATAATTAAAGTGGATATTTTATATTTTAAAAAAAATTAAAACAAAAATTATGATTTAATGAAATCTAAAATGAGCATTTTACTATTTTTTTTTAAAATTTAGTTTAAAATAAAATTTACATTTCAATGAAAAATTTAATTAAAAAATTATTTAAATTAGTTGGATAACTTTCTAAGTGAACTATTAATTATTGAGTGACTTTCTAAATGACATACCAATAATTAAATGACTTTTGAGTTACAAAACAAAATTGAATGACTTTCTGTAAAAAGAATTCAAAATTAAGTGACTCTTTATGAAAGAAATCCTCGATTGAGCGACTTTAAAATCAAAAAAGAAACTTAAGTGACTTTGTACGAAAAGAATCAATACTTGAGTGATGATCTGAGATATTAATTCAATCATATTATTATAGATGAACAGAATCTTTGTAATATTACATTTGGATTCTTGTGCCTTGACTTGTGCAAGAACATTTATTAAATAACTTTTCAATTTTCCTAATAATGCACATAAATAGGGATAAATAAATAAAAAGTTAATGTGACTTTTCAAACTTTCATCTGATAACAGGGAAAACTTGCTTTAATTATATATCATATCATATCATATCATATATATAAGAGAATGTTAGGTCCGTCTATGTGATATTCTTACATAATTTTTATTTATTTTTTCTTTAAATGATTCAATATTTAAAAAAATCATTTAAATAGTCCAATAGAAGTTTAAAAAAACTCAAAAGGCGTCATTTCTGATTAAATGATACTTTAGTCTGTTAAAACGATTCAAAAAAGTGACAACTATTCAAAAAAATCACAATCCATCGAAAAAGGTACAACCTTTCAAACAAGTCATAACCCTTCAAAAAAGTCATAACTCTTCGAATTCGAAAAAGTTACAATCCTTCGAAAAAGTCACAACCCTTTCTAAAAGTCACAACCATTCAAAAATGTTACAACTCTTCGAAAAAGTCACACTTTTTTGAAAAAGTCACATTTCTTCGGTGTGAAAAATTATTTGCTTCCAATATAATACACTATAATTACATAGATATAAGTATATACTAAATTGATTTTTAAGTTGGGGGTGTTATAGTATAACCTCTTCAGAAAAGTCACAACCATTCGAAAAAGTCACAACTCTTCAGAAAAGTCACAACTCTTCGAAAAAGTCACAATCCTTCGGAAAAGTCACAACCCCTCAAAAAAGTCATAATCCTTCAAAAAAATCATAACTGTTCAAAAAAGTCACAACACTTCAGAAAAGTCATAATCTTTTGAAAAAGCCATAATTCTTCAAAAAAAATCACAAAAAGTTATAATCTTTTGAAAAAATCACAATCCTTTGATGTTAAAAATTATCTTCTTTCAATATAATATAATATAATATGTTGTAATAATATAATACAAAATACAAAAAATATTCTAAATTGACTTTTAAGTAGGGGTATTATAACAATTTAACTTTTAAATTTGAGAGTTCAAGTACTATTGAAAAATATAATTGAAGATAACTAGGATTTTAATAATATTAAATTAATAAAAGTTCTTGCGATATATTTATAATGCTAGATTTTCTATATATAAATAACTTAATAATTTTAGAATATTTTATTAAATTTAATATTAAGATATATAAACTTAAATAGATTACTTATAACCGCACAAAGCATGGACTAATTACCTAGTACAAGAAATTTAATAATTAATAAAAGTTTTCTTTTTTAGATGAAGGGTAAAAAAACATTCCTTCAACTTTTAATGGACATTCAACTTTTGGAACGTGGAGCATCACTATTTCATAAATATCATACCATCACCTCATTTGAGCTTTATTGGTTATCCTAACTAATTAAAAAAAATTTAACTTAGAAATGTTGATGGTCAAAGGTATATACTCCAAGCAATACACTTATCCTAACTAATCAAAATTCCTTTAAGTCAAGATCTATAGACCAAAAAACCAATCAAAAATTTGAAGGATGTTTGACCTTAAATGTTGTTGTAAGGTCTATAAATTATTTATGCATAATTTATGCTATATAAAGCTCATCAAAATTATTGAATAGAGGAACAAATCAAAGATTTCTTGATTTCTTGTCTATCAACTTTATTAGTTTTGAATATCTTAGTTCAACTTTATTAGTTTTGAATATCTTAGTGCAAATATCGGTTCCGTAAACCTTGTATTTTTTTGTAATATATCTCTTCCTCGATGAACTTGCTTTCTCTTCATCCTTATCTCATTTGTGCCCCAAAGATGAAACCCTTGCTCTTCTACGATTCAAGCACATGTTTACTATAGATGCTTCTAATCTGAAGACACTTTCCTGGAACAAGAGCACAGGTTCCTGCTCATGGGATGAAGTTTATTGTGACGAGACGACAGGACAAGTAATTGAACTCAACCTCACTTTGAGCGGACTTCAAGTCAAGTTTCATTTCAATAGTAGCCTCTTTCAACTCTCCAATCTCAAAAGACTTGACTTGTCTGGTAATAATTTTTCTGGGTCCTTTATTTCACCTAAATTTGGTGAATTCTCTAGCTTGACGCGTCTTGATCTGTCATTTTCAACCTTTACAGGTATAATCCCTTTAGAAATCTCTCTCCTTTCTAAATTACACATTTTTCATATTGAGAGTGATCCATATGAGCTTAGTCTTGGGCCTCACAATTTTGAATTGTTCCTTAAAAACTTGACCTAATTAAGAGATCTCAACCTTAACCATGTTAACATCTCCTTCCACCATTCCTCTGAATTTCTCTTCTTATTTAACAACTCTACAACTTTCAAAGACATAGTTATATGGGATACTGCCCGAAACAGTTTTCCACCTTTCCCACTTGGAATATCTTAATTTATCATTCAATCCCCAGCACACTATTAGGTTTCCCACAACCAAATGGAACAACAGTGCATCACTCATGAATTTATATCTCTATGGTGTGAATGCTACTGGTAGGATACCTGAATCATTTGGTCATCTAACTTCACTGCATTCATTGGGACTACAATCCTATAATATCTCATGTTCTATTCCCAAACCTCTATGAAATCTCACCAACATAAAGGAATTGCACCTTGATGATAACCATCTTGATGGACCAATTTCTGATTTCTTAGATTTGGAAAGCTCAGGTCGAATCACTTAGAAATAACAACTTTGATGGCCAGCTTGAGTTCTTATCCTCTAATGTCAGTGGTCCACAAAACCTACAATCACTCATCATCAAACCACTTGAATGGGACTATACCATCATGGATATTCTCCCTTCCTTCACTATGGTTGTTAGACTTGGGTGATAACCATTTCAGTGGAATGATTCAGGAGTTCAAGTCCAAAATATTATTTGCCATTTCTCTAAGGTCCTATTCCAAAGTCACTCCTAAACCAGAGAGAGCTACATTATCTTCTCCTTTCACACAACAATTTCAGTGGACAAATTGCTTCAACCATCTGCAATCTAAAAACACTGATAATGCTAAACTTGGGCAACAATCATTTGGAGGGAACATTCCCACTATGTTTGGGTGAGATGAGTCAACTTAAGGTATTGGATTTAAGTAATAATAGTCTTAGAGGGACAATTAATACTACTTTTACTATAGGAAACCAACTTGAAGTCATCAAATTTGATGGGAATAAGCTAGAGGGGAAAGTCCCGCAATCCTTGATCAATTGAACATGTTTGAAAGATCTTGATTTAGGTAACATTGAGTCAGTGACACATTTCCTAAATGGTTGGGAGCCCTACCCCATTTGCAGATTTTAAACTGGAGAACAAATAAGTTCTATGGCCCTATAATTACTGACAACTTGTTTGCTCAAATTCGAGTCATCTCTCATCCATTGGATTTAATGAAGATTTACCGGTGAGTCATTTTGAGAATTTTGAAGCCATGAAAATAATTGGTCAGAAAAATGAAACCCAAAAGTATGTAGCATAATATTTTTATTACACAAATTCCTTGATAGTCACTACAAAGGGACTGGATCTTGAACTTGTTGGAGTTTTAACTACAAACATAATAATCAATCCCTTAAGGAATAGATTTGAAGGTCAAATACCAAGCATTATTGGAGATCTCATTGGCCTTTGTACGTTGAACTTATCTCATAATGTATTGGAAGGTGATATACTAGCATCATTGCATAATTTATCTATACTTGAATCGTTGGATCTCTCATTCAACAAAATCAAAGAAGAAATTCCACAACACCTAGCATCACTTACATTTCTTGTAGTCTTAGATCTCTCTCACAATCATCTTGTTGGACGCATCCCCAGAGGAAAATAATTTGATACATTTGAGAATAGTTCATACCAAGGGAATGATGGGTTATTGTAACACCCCACCTCTTACAATACTAGTACTATGTAAATGAAACATGATATGAGGTTTCAATTAACGCCTATTTTTAAAAGTACTCGAATTTCATGTTACAGGGGGCTATGTGCATCTAACACTTAAGAGGGTCGAATATATACATGTTTTGTGTCAAATTGAGGATATCACGACCTTAAATGAAGTAAGAGAATTGTGGTTCTTGTAGGACTTACGAAGCTATTAGGTGAGTCACCTACTTGCTTAGCTTAAATTTGCTAATCTAAATGGAGGCGAGGCTCGCAGTCGAATTTGTTCAAGTCCGATTATGAATAAAGTCCATGTTAAGGGTGTTACTCTTGCCCATGTTTTAGCATCATAAATGGACTACATTTTTAGCCCAAGAAGGATATTAAAATGGCCCAAGTACATCACAACCACTTAACCATTTGGGCCCAAAAGTAAAGAGAAATTTGGAAAATGGGCAGCCAAGGCTCATCAACTTTGATACCCATTTAGGCCCAAGTGTGAGGGCCAAGCTGTTGCATAACCAACTTATTAGTATGTGGTAAAATGTGGTCAAAATTCCAAGAGTAAGTCGGCCAAGAGACCCTTTATAAAGGGATCAAAACAGCCCCTCAAGTCATTTTCACTTTGGAAAACATTTTCAGCTTCCTAAAGACTTTTCTTTCTCTCCTTACTTCACTTTACAAAGCAGCTGACACAACCCTCTAGAGTTCTTGAAGGAAACCTGAATTTTGAAGGCAAAGGTAAGTAATCATAGTTGTGTATTTAGTATAGTTTCTTCATGAAAAAGAAGAAGTATATGCTAGTAGGTTGTGTTGGAAATTCTGGACAGCTTGTATTCTAAGGATTGTTGTACACCTTTCTTGTTAATTAAGAGGCTTTTCTCTTCTTGCTTGGATGTATTATGAAGTAATACTTATGTATTTAACAAAGTTTGGTTTTATAGTAATGTAACCAGGCTGCTTCACCACTTTTACAGTCCGCAAAAGTGAGTTCTTATGGGATATCACAATTGGATTCTTAATACGAACTTGTAGGCTGTTGGATGGAAGGCTATTGTCTCACATCCTTAATAACTGATTTGTTTCTATTCTGAGATTGGTTCAAGGCTATTTTATGTATAGATGTGTTGAGAATAGTTTGGTTAAAGTTGGAACGGGTTTGTAATTGTCGAGGTCAAAATGGGGCAAAAGGGCATAACGTAATGCTGTTCATTTGTAGGTAGAGTAGAATTGTTATGTGTTGTGCTTTATGGGTTGTTGTAAGACTTTTATGGCATTAAAATAAGCTGCACATGATGTGTACATGCGAATGTGTTTTAGTAAATATGATTAGGGGCGGTAAGGTTGAAAGAATACGCTCGGGTTTATAAATACCCGCTTGCTAACCGTGTGTTGTTTTTTTATGTGATTGGGCTACCAAGGTGTATCTATTGGCTATTAATACAAGTTTTATCACCTACTGTATTGTAGATAGATATTTGGAGGAAGAAAAGGTTATCTTGAGGTAGTAACAAGGTCATACAACGAGGTATGTAAGGCTACTTGATTTTGTATTGTTTGGCATGAAACATAGATCCTTCCTTGGCACATAAAGGCGCTTACCAACTCTGACACAACTATTAACTATGTCTACATTCTTGCACATGTTCATATGCTCCCATACATAGTCACTTTCAAATCAGCATATATACATGGATACCAAGTTACATGGGTTATTTTTGCCAAATAAAGTTCACGAGTTATTTCATCTCATACGTATTTCATTATTTATGTAACGTACTTTTTCATTGTCATATTGTCTTGTATGATTATCTACATGTCACATGTTATATCTACAGTCCTACAACTCAAATATTGTGATCACCAAAAGAATCACCTCAAAGGTAATCGAAAGATAAAGTATATTATTTATTCATGTGTGGTAGCCCAAGGGATAGAAGAATCACCTAGCTAGGGACGATCCTATCACGGGTGGTAGCCCTAGGGGTTAAGGAAGAACCTAGCCAGGGACGATCCCGATACAGCGTTACCACTGATCAGTTGGTCATTTCTATTACATGTTGTGCACATATTACACAGCAAAGGTAAAGTAATATAAAGAACATAAAGTATATGATCCCACAGTATAACTAAAGGTGGTCTCTTAACCTACACCAGTGCATAGTTTCATTTGAGTTGTTACTTCATATACAATATTTCCTGCCTTACATATTCAATACATGATCTCATACTGACGTCCCTTACGGGGGACCTGCATTTCATGCTGCAGGTACATGTGCTAGTAGATCTCCCCAGTAGGAGTACAGGACATCCAGCTACTGTTACCAAGCTCTAGGTTGCTTCGGAGCTTCATGTCTAGAGCTTATATTTTTGTATTGTATAGTTAGTTGAGGCGAGGCCTGTCCCAACCCTTACTAGATACCTTTCCTTATCTAGTGGCTTTGTAGACTATGTAAATTAAAGTGTGGTCATGTCTCGTGCTTTAAACACCGTGGCCCCAACAGCCTAGGCGTATGCATTTCCTTTTGGCTTGTTATCACTATTTATTTTCTAAAAGGCATGTTAAATATAGAAATCCCTTATAATATGTGTAGAAAGCATATAAATACTAGTTGGTTCTCTCGAGCCTTATCGGCAACGGGTGCCAGTCCACCCTAACGAGACATTGGGCGTGACAGAAGTGGTATCAGATTGGGTCATCCTAGGGAGTCTACAAAGTCATGTCTATGTAGAATCTTGTTTATTGATGTGTTATGCACCACATTTATAAGTAGGAGGCTACGTGGCATTTAGGAGTTGTTACTTTCTTTTCATTCTTTAGATCGTGCCATAGTGCTAAGTGTAATAGGTGCATTATGTCTAATTCTAAATTGTTTTGTACAACAATTATGCCGAAAACCAGGCAAAACAAAGGTAAAGGTAAGGGAGTAGAAGTGGTCGTTGGTATACCCAGTCAGGTGAGACAACGAAATGAGGTTCAAGAGGAGTCTTTGTCACAGACATCTCTAACTCCTCAAGCTCCTGATAAACCTGGAATTAGTGAAATTCCCCCAGAACCTCCTATTGATGCTACCGTGTAGGATTCGAGAAATGCTGTACAACTATTGACCCGTATAGTTGTTGGCCAAGGTCAAAGATAGGAAGGTCTAGTTATAGGTGCAGGTGGTACGAATAGGGTAGCTGGCACGAGGATACGTGATTTCCTTAATCTGGACCCTCCATCCTTCACTGGGTCAGATCCTAATGAAGATCCCTAAGACTTTATTGATTACATTCAGCGCACTTTAGATGTTATGCATGTGAGTGGTACAGAAGCTGTCGAGTTAGCGACATATAGGTTGAAGGGTGTGGCTATATTGTAGTATGAAGCTTAGAAGCAACCTAAGGATATAGATGCACCCCCAACTACCTGGAAAGAATTCAAAGAGGCATTTCTTGACTATTACTTGCCATTAGAGATCTGAGAGGCTTGTGAAGATTAATTTTTGAATCTATACCAGGGGAATATGAGCGCGAGGGAGTATAGCTTTCAATTTAATTCCATGGCAAAGTATGCTCCTAATGTAGTTGCTACTATAGAAGATAGAGTTCATCGATATGTGGATAGATTAGATACATATCTGGTGCAGGACTGCACCATTGCTTCCTTGAATAAAGATATGGACATAACGAGGATGTAGGCTTTTGCACAGAAATTGCAGGATCAGAGGCAGAGAAGAAGGACACAAGAGTTAGAAAGGGGGCAGGCCAAAAGGACCAAATATACAGGGCAGTTTGCACTATCCTAAGGTGAGCTTAGGTATCGATTTTCTAATAGACCGCCTAGGCCATCATTTCCCTACCTGCAGCCAGTGCTCTACTATAACTTCAGGGGTCTAGGAGAAATCAGTTTGGTTTAAAAAGTGAAGGGAAAGGTGCACGGAAAACAGGATATTCAGCAAGCCAGCCAGTGACCCCTAGGCAACCTTATAAATAGTGTGGAAGAAGTCATCCGAGTATATGTCATGTTGGAACAAATGTTTGTTATTGGTGTGGTGCGCTAGGGCATATGATAAAAGATTGCTCGAGGAGGCGTATGGGTGATATAAAACAATCTACTGGGTCAGTGTTGAATCATCATCATCAGTTCCTCTAATAGGTAGGGGTTAACAAGCACCTATGGGTCGTGGTAGAGGTGTTAAAGGGGCAACTAGCTCTAGCGGAGTCCAGAATCGCACTAATGGTCTGGGGAGTAGGCAAAATTTGGAAGCTTCACCTGATGTGGTCACAGGTACTTTGTCCATCTTTTCACAAATGTATATACATTTGTTGACCCTAGTTCTACATTATTATGTATTACCCCACTAGTTGCTGGGAAGCTTATGAGGACGCCCAAACTATTGAACAAACCATTTGAAATGTCTACACCAACCAGTGAATCTATTATGGCTAGAAGGGTTTATTATGACTGTTAGTAACTGTTGGTGACCGTGATACATTGGCTGACCTGATTGAGCTAGAAATGGTGGAATTTGATGTTCTATGGATTGGTTAGCTTCTTGCTATGCCACTGTGGATTGCCGAACTAAGAGAGTGTGCTTCCACTTTCCAAATGAGGCAGTTCTTGAATGGGAAGGCAATGTTGGGGCACCAAAGGGGAAGTATATCTCTTATTTTAAGGCCAGAAAGATGATATCCAAGGGGTATATATGTCATTTAGTTAGAGTGAAGGATATGAAGGCAGAATCCCCATCTCACTCTTCAATCAATTCTAGTAGTGAATGAATTTGTTGATGTGTTCCCTGAAGAACTCCCTGGTTTACCTCCAGAGTGAGAAATAGATTTTGGTATTAACTTACTTCAAGCACTCAACCTATTTCCATCCCTCCATATAAGATGGCCCCGTAGAGTTACGGAATTAAAAGAGCAATTAAAAGACTTATTGGACAAGGGTTTTATAAGACCTAGTGTGTCCCCTTGGGGTGCACCAGTGTTATTCGTACACAAAAAAGATGACACCTTGAGAATGTGCATCGGCTATCTACAATTGAATAGGGTGGTAATTAAGAATAAGTGCCCTCTCCCCAGGATTGACAATTTATTTGATCCGTTACAGAGTGCCAAATGCTTTTCAAAAATTGATTTGAGATCAAGGTATCACCAAGTGAGGGTGAAGGAGGAAGATATACCCAAGACAACTTTCAGAACACGCTATGGTCACTTTGAATTTCTTGTTATGTCATTTGGGCTAACGAATGCACCAACAATTTTTATGGATTTGATGAATAGGGTGATTAAGCCATTCTTGGATGTGTTCGTGATAGCATTTATAGATGAAATTTTGATATATTCAAGATCAGAAGAGGATCACGCAAATCACTTATGACAGGTGCTACAGGTTCTTCATGATCGATAGTTTTATGCCAAGTTTTCTAAATGTGAATTTTGGCTGAAATCAGTGGCATTCTTAGGTCATATTGTGTCGGATTTAGGAATAAGGGTTGATTCACAAAAGATAGTGGCAGTGAAAGATTGGCCAAGACCAACAACACCTACGGAAGTTCAGAGCTTCCTAGGTTTGGCAGGTTATTACAAGAGGTTTGTTGAAGGTTTTTCTTCTATTTCTGCACCTCTAACAAAGTTGACACATAAGGCGACCAAGTTCCAATGGAATGATGCATGTGAAAAGAGCTGAAAAGTAAGCAGGAGCTAAAAAATAAGCTAACTTCTGCATCTATACTAGTACTTCCAGAAGGCACCGAGGGGTATGCAGTGTATTATGATGCTTCAAGAGTTGGCTTAGGGTATGTACTGACACAACATGGTAGAGTAATTGCTTATACATCTAGACAACTATGACCATATGAGAGAAACTACCCAACTCATGATCTTGAGCTACTAACAATTGTATTTGCTCTAAAAATATGGCGCCACTATTTGATTGGGGTTCATGTTGACATATATACTGGTCATAAGAGTCTACAATACATATTTAAGCAGAAAGACCTAAATTTAAGACAGCGGAGATGGCTAAAGCCTATGAAGGATTACGATGTTGATATACTATACCATCCGGGTAAGACAAATGTGGTAGCCAATACTCTAAGTCGTAAGGCAATCATGAATACTGGTGATCAAGCTGTGGTTAGTCAAGAAGTGGCTAAGGATCTACGTCAGCTAGCCAATTTAGGAGTTCGTCTTCTTGAAACTCCAGAGAAAGGGGTTATTGTACATAATGTAACAACGTCTTCATTAGTAATGGAGGTGAAAGAAAAACAGTTTAAGGATCCTATTCTACAACAACTTAAGGAAACAGTGAGGCAGGGTACGATTAATGGCTTTGACCTTACACAAAATGGAGTATTTTACTACCAAAATAGATAATGTGTGCCTGATATTAATGGATTAAGAAAGAGGATAATGGAAGAAGCCCATCATTACCAATATTCCATCTATCCAGGATCAACTAAGATGTATCATGACCTGAAGGGAATGTTTGGGTGGGGAGGCCTGAAGAAGGACCTTGCAGAATTTGTGGCTCAATGTCCAAATTTCCAACAGGTGAAAGTAGAACACCAAAAGCCAGGGGGTTATATGCAATGCATAGAGCTTCCAACATGGAAGTGGGATATGATCAATATGGATTTTGTTACAAGTTTGCCTCGCTCATTT
>JAOTQR010001451.1:0-19103 GCA_025774065.1 Solanum ossicruentum | reverse complement strand
CGGCCAGGATCAATTTGATCCAATGGCTACAAATGTTTGGCCTAGAATGTTCTACCAAAATATCTTGGATATTTACATGTTAAAGATTACTCTAGCCTAGCCTAGAGTATTCTAGAAGGGCCTAAGGCTTTCTTCCAAGTTCTACCTTTCTCTAGCCAATTCTAGAGAATTCCGGAAGGCTCCACCATGCCTTAGGCGTTTTTGAGGCAAAATTGGGGCGAAAATTGTGCTGTCCGTAACAATTATATGCGCATGATCTATGGTCGGGTGACATCAGCTAACACGATAAAGGATCAGGTGCCACATTTTGAAATAGGTTCAGGTTTGGCTAACATAAGCAGGTAGGGTACCTTGACATACTTGAGGTTGCATTAGAGCACCATTGATACTTGTGTGTGGGTGTCCTTATGGGCTTAGGAGGCTCAGGGGATGTACAGGCATAGATATGAGTGTCTCACACCCACATACAACTTGACACCCTGATCGTGTAATACTGTGAGTATAGTTTCAATTATGGGGTTGTTATGAATTATTTTATTCTGGTCATTGCGATATGATGATGTTATTGATATACTCACTATTGTCCTAGTTTCAGATTTACTAGCTTTAATGTTGTTTCTATATTAGGCATGCTATATTTATAGTATTACACTCAGTCGGCCGATGATGCCTACTAGGTGTCTTTTACCGATACTTACCCCCACATTTTTGTATCATGTTGCAGCTCCAAGAACTAGCTGTGATTGTTGATTTGGGGGTTTGTGGACAATTCAGGAGACATTGGTAAGCATCACCAGCTCTAGGGATTCTGTAGTCTCCTTCTATTTTTTGTGTTCGCATTTTATATCTAGAATTGGCCTTGTACATTATAGTTGGCTTGTATTTGTAGGAGTTCCTCCTAGTTATGTGTATGTGTGTGTGTGTGTGTGTGTGTGTATAGATATGATTTTATGCTTGAGTCTATAGTAGCTCTACGAAAATGACTTTCAGGTTCTGGGTAGATTGTGCTTGGTTTAGTTATATATATTGTCATGATTAGTGATTCAGGACAGGTTTTATGTGTTAGGCTAGTTGGCCTATAGGTGGGATCTAACAGATGTCATCATGACCTAAAAATTAGGTTGTGACAATTTGGTATCAAAACCTTAGGTTCACTAGTCTTATCTGTACAGAGCTACCATCTAGTAAAGTTCGACAGATGGGTGTAGAAACATTCGTGACTTATCTTCTGGAGGCTACTGGATGTTTAGTTGTTGATTCTTTTTGTGTGATATTGTCAATGGTCTATTGATTTCTTGGATTCTAATTAACTTATTATTTCACAGATATGTTGTATAGAGGTCATACTCTAAGTAGGGAGCAACCTTTAGAGCCGTCGAGCAGAGACAGGATGCCTCAACTCTTCCACAGCCAGAGGCACCAGTTTTCCCAGTCGCCATTGTGGCCACACCTCAGGTACAAGTGGTTATTGAGCAGTTCTTGGCAGTACTCAAAGGTTTAAAATAGGGTGCAACACTAGACCTAGCTCATCCATTTCAGGTACTAGTGGAAGCCTTCTACTTTAGAGGCTCCAGCACAGCCAGAGGGAGTCGTGCCTTTCAGGACCAGTGGTTACTTGGGTATTTTGTGAGGTTGACTCCGTCAAAGTTTTCAGGGGAAATGAGAAAGGTTGTATAGGAGTTTCTAACAGTGCGCAGGCTTTAAGACTATTGGAGTCTTAGGGTACAGAGTTCACAGCATATCAGTTAGACGGGACCGACAGACAGTGGTGGCAAACTTATAGAGACACCAGACCAGCCGTTGCCTTACCAGTGACTTAGGCTGATATTATAGAGTCCTTCTTGACTAGGTTTGTTCCTAAGAGCTTCAGGGAGAGGCACCAGGATTAGTTTGTTCGACTAGAGCAGGGGTAGATGACAGTGTCACAGTACAAGGCTAGATTCTAGGAGCTCTCCCAGTATGCTACAACTATTCTGTAGTCTAAGATGGAGAGAATTCATTATTTTTTCGTGGGTATTGAGGCCACAGTTATGGATGGGGATACATTCACCAATGACATTAGGTAGGTATTATATCGATATTGTTGATCAAGCTCATTCTCTAGAGCAGTTCAGTCGTGAGGCCCAAGGGGGCAGTAACAAGCGTATGCAACATAAAAGGGACTTCAGTAGATCATGGCCAGTTTCAAGTTGCCAAGTGACAGGCCTTCGAGGAGGTTTCAGCAGGGTCAGACTAGTCGCCTATTCCAGTCATCATTGCAGGATTTCGAGGGTAGTCGACAAAGCCTAAGTACTTCCAGCCAGGGTAGTTCTTTTTCTTATCCTACCGAGCATAGATAGAATGATGGTGACACCATTATATCAGGCCTTTTGGGTCATCTTTCACTGGGGTAAGAGTAGACAACGTGATTGTAATAGTAGAGGTCGGGCTGCTCGGGGTTGTTTTTAGTGCAGGGCACTAGACCATTGGCTCTGAGATTGGCTAGATTACAAAGCAGCATGTGTAGCTTCACCGGCAGCAAGATCAGCTCCCTTACCCAATGGTAGGGATATGTGCTCAGACCGAGGTAGCAAGGACGTCCAGTATGGGGACCATAAAGATTAGCATAGCTTCTAGCAAGGTTCTTGGGGCTCTACCAGATGCGGTAGAGATGGAGGCAGGGGTGATGTCCAAGGTAGGGCCATCAAGGCCATTTTTATGTAGCACCAGCACAGGCAGAGGCCAAGGCTTCTAACAAGGCCATTCAAGTATGATTACTGTGTGACAGCAGCCAGCTTCAGCATTATTTGATTCGGGTTCCACCTTCTCGTATGTATTATGCATCTCGCTTGGGTGTGAGTTCTAAGCCACTTTCGTACCGAGTTTGTGTATTGGCCCCAGTAGGGGATCCGCTAGTGGTAGATTAAGTGTATAGAGCTTGTATGGTCACTCTTTAGGGGTTTGATACTTGGGTTGATTTGCTATTACTTAATATGCTGGATTTTGATATTATTCTAGGCATAGATTAGTTGGCTAAACATCATGTTGTGATTGATTGCTATGGCAAAATCGTCACTTTGGCAATACCAAACATTTCCCCAATTGTATGGCAGGGGTCTATGAGTCGAGTACTGACTAGTGTTATATTATATATTCAGGCTCAAAGGATGATATCCATAGGGTGTTCACTAAGCCCATATTCAAGATGTGATAGTTGAGACTCCTATTGTGTAGGCAATTCCCATATTTTGTGAGTTTCCTGATTTATTTCCTCCAGATTTTCCAAGGTCACCACCTGAGAGGGGTGTTGATTTTTTGATAAAGGTTAAGCTGGCACTAAGCCCATATCTATTCCACCATACTGAATGGCTCGTATAGACCTTAAGGAGCAAAATAATTAGCTTCAGGGTTTGCTAGATTTGGGTTTCATACGATCAAGTATTTCTCCCTAGGAAGCCCCTGTCCTATTTGTAAACAAGAAAGACGAGACTCTCCAGATGTGCATTGATTACCGACTGAATAGTGTGACAGTAAAGAACTATTATCCTCTTCTGCATATTGATGACTTATTTGATCGGCTATAGAACATAGCAGTGTTTTCTAAGATTTACCTGAGGTAACGTTATCACCAGTTGAGGATTCAGACGGAGGATATCCTGAAGACTGCATTACGGACCCATTATGGGTAGTATGAGTTTTTGGTTAAGCCTTTTGGGCTAGCTACTGCCCCTGCAGCATTTATGGACTTAATGACCAATGTATTTTGAGCATATCTAGACTCTTATATGGTCATTTTTATTAATGATATTCTAGTATATTTATAGAGTCAAGAGCAATATGTCCAGCATCTTCGGATTGTACTACAGACAATCAAAGATCACTGGTTATATCCTTCATTTTCTAAATGTGAGTTTTGGCTTGAGTCTGTGACTTTTCTAGGGCACGTGGTATGAAAGGAGGGTATTATGGTAAATCCAGCCAAGATTGAGGTGATTCGTGGCTGACATAGGCCTACTTCGGTGATAGAGATTCGGAGTTTTGTTTGGTTAGCGGATATTATAGATGATTTGTTGAGGGCTTCTCTACTATTTCTACTTCGTTGAATTAGTTGACTCGATAGGGAGTACCATATATTTAGTCCAAGGAGTATAAGGCTAGTTTTCTAAGGTTGAAAGAGTTGGTGACTACTGCTCTTATTCTAACTCTTCCTGTTAAAAGGGAGATCATTGTTGTGTATTGTGATGCCCCCTGTGTTGGCTTAGGTTGTGTGTTGATGTAAAAAGGTTGGGGTATTGCTTAGTCTTCTCATAAGTTGCGAGCCCACGAGCGTAACTACCCCACACACAACTTAGAGTTGCCAACCGTAGTATTTGCGCTCAAGATCTAGAGGCACTGTTTAAATAGTGTTCACTATGATATTTATACAAACCAGTGGAGCTTGCACTATATCATGACTAAGAAAGATTTGAATTCCAGACAGAGGCAGTAGATTGAGCTATTGGTTGAAAATGATGTTTCTATTTTGTATCATCTGAGCAAGGCAAATGGTAGCAGATGCCTTGAGTCAGAAGATAGTTAGAATGGGCAATCTAGTACACTTGACTATAGATGAGGGACCTTTAGCTGTGTACATCCAATCCCTAGCTAACATGTCATCACCAAAAATCGGATCACAACTAAAGGGAAGCAAAGTAAAGTAGAAACAAACTCAACATAACATAAGCAATCCCAAAACTTGGAGTCATGAGTAAAAGAGCATCTAAAGTAGTACCAAAGAGTAAATACAACTATCTCAGGTGAAATGCAAAATCAATAATATTTGATACCAAGTCTAAAAGCAAACAATAAAGGAAATCTCAAGAATCCACAATGACTCGAAGTCTAGGCCTCACCGCTAAGATTTGGATAGATGGAGACAAGCTCTGCTAGAGTGAATCAAATACCCTGTACGGGTCCCTATGCTTGATCTACAGGGAGGAAACAAAGTAGGGGTGAGTACATTAAAATGTAGCTTGTAGGTTCAATCGACTAGGTGGACGAAATTAAACAAGTATGTAATAACAAAGAATCCTATCACCTGCATCAAAAAGGTTAGTACCCAATAAAATTATACATAATGGTAAAATAAGTATCCATAATAACCCATTGTCATACAATGAGAGATGTGAATACAATGCATAGACTCAATCATCAGGCCATATACCAAGTGTCTTACAACTTTACCACCAGCCCGTGGTGAAGGAATATCACATTGTCTCTACCTTTCCATCTACCCGTGATCAAGGGATATCACAGTGTCTCAATTTTGCCACCTTCCTATGGTCAAGGGGTTTCATAGTATCTCAACCTTGCCACCTGCTCATGGTCAAGCTATATCACAATATCTCAACCTTGCGACCTACTCAGGTCAAGGGATAATACAAAGCAATGGGGGATAACATGTCAATGATTACAATCCAGATATGTATATAAATCGATTTAATAGCATCATAACAAAAATACCTATACATGAGTCTCACATAATCATAGAGAATAATATCAAGTGTCATAGCTAGTGCCCTAAAAAATCAACGTATCTCAGATCTTCAAAATTATATCAATAATCAAGTGTACCAATAATCCTAGACCTCACACGTCCCAAAATATACAAGTATTCCAACAATACCTGACCTTACTCATCCTAAAATATATGTAAGCTCCTTAGAAGTATCTTAAAAGCCATCAAATTACCACAATATACCCAAATAAGTATCACAAGTCCCATATTATTACATTAATGTCTCAAATTACCTCATTTTACAAGATTATACGTCAATTTATCAATAGGATTACAATTTACTCAATTTTCTGCATAATTGAAATCACTATTCCAACACAATTTTAACATATTAATCCAATTACTCCGGATCAAACAATTACCACATAAACATGATCAATAACTCATATTCAGTCCCAAAAAGGTTAGTCTAACCTACCTAAATACCGAAATTGCAATCCGACAAGTTTTAATCAACTTAATCCTCAAAACGATCCCCGAATCGATCAATCGTTATAAAAAATAGATACTACGCATCAAGAGGTGCATTTTGATACTCATATTGGCACGAGTTAGGCTTAGGAGAAAAATGGTCAATTTTAGAGCTAAAATTCGAAGTTCCCAAATCTAGAAATTGACTTTAAAGTTAGGTACTATAAAAAAAAGAAATTTGTGGGTGAAAATCCCACTAAATTCGATTGCAATTCGGAGGAGAAATCTATCTAAAGTTTTGAAATCACAGACTAAAAATCTCCAATATTGGACATTCAAAATCATTAAATTCAAGGAAAAATCAAGATATAAATCATGAAAATTTAGTAAATGATGTTAGAAACACTTACCCAAAATATTTATCCAAACATTTCCTTCAAAGGTCGCCCAAAAAGCTTGAAAAGTTTAAAAATGGGATAAAAATAGTGACTTAATGATTTAACTCTGTTCAGTTACAAAATATACTCCGCGGACATGAGCGGTGTCCCGTTAATTTGGAAAAGAAGCTGATTAATGACCTCCACAAATGGAGAAGAAGCATGGGGGTTCACTAACATGTACTCCATAATGCGGAGCCCATCCCGTGATCACAGAGAAGAGCATTCCCATTGTTCCTCCGCAATCGTGGAGTGCAAAGTTATCCAGTATTATCCAGACCTCCACGAACACGGAGAAGAAAATATATTTGCATCAGATACCTTGCACCAACAATTCCTAGTCCAATATCTAACTCGAAATAGACCCTCGAAGCTCATCCCAATTAGAAATTCACAAATCATATATGTATCCACACTAGAAACAACGATTCAGACTCAATGGAACCATCAAAAATCGATTTCAATGCGTCCTCACAAAAATTATTATAAAACTATTTCTAGCGTTAGTTTCATCATCCAAAACTACTGGCACTGTCAAAATTTCGATCCGAGCTTCTAAACTCTGAGGGTTGATTAACGTCAAACTTTGGTTTTTAAAACAAATATAAACACTACTTTGGGCCTAAAAACCTCATTTTAACTTTGAATTCAGTTTTGTGACTTGTCATAGACCTATTTTGACATTCCAGAGCTAATGGAATCAACGGATCTCTAATTCGATATCTAAAACTCAGAATGGTATTAAAACTCACTTTTTCAATAACTTAGGCCTCCAAAAATGCCAAAACTCATATTTTCAACATTTAAGACTTGGGATTTCAGTTCCAACAATTCAGATAGTTCAAAATAGTCCTAAAGCAACATAGGAAAGGGTAAAACAAAAATTTTCACAGATAAGGCCGAAAATGACCAACCAGATCAATACATCATTCACCACTAAAAAAATTATTCATCCTCAAACATAAGAAAAAGAATAGTACATAAAGACTCAAAAGGCTAGGATATTTGACCTGCATATCAGACTCCAACTCCAAGTAGCCCCCGTTAACATAATGGTGTCGCCATTGAACCTTCATAAAAGGTATATCTTTGGATCTCAATCTTAGGACCTGCCTGTCCAATATAACTATTGGCTCATCCTCAAAGCACAAATCTGGATCCAACTCAATCGAATCATAGGGGATCACATGGGTCTCATTAGGAATGTCTTGGCGGAGCATAGAAACATGCAAAATAGGATGCATTGATGATAATCTTGGTGGTAAGGGCAACTCATAGGACACCCCACCAACTCTCCTCGAAATTTCAAATGGGCCAATGAATTTGGGACTGAGATTGCCCTTCTTCTCGAATCTCATCACACTTTTCATAGGTGAAACTTTCAACCAAACACTATCACCAACAGAGAACTCAAGAGGTCTAGTCCTTCGATTAGCGTAACTCTTCTGGCGACTCTGAGCCGTCAATAATCTACCTTAAATCAAGCAAACTTGATCTATGGCATCTCTGAGTAGGTCCACACTCAACACATCTGTTGAACCTAAGTCAAACTATCCAATGGGTGATTTATATCACCGACCATACAACGCCAAAAATGGTACCATCTGGATGCTGGAATGGTAATTGTTGTTATATGCAAACTCTACCAATGGTAAGTGTTGGTCCCACTAAGCCCCAAATCACACAAGCTCATAGCATGTCCTCCCACACATGAATGGTATGCTCGGACTGTCCATCTATATGGGGTTAGAAAGCTAAACTCACACTCTAGTACCTAAACCACGCTATAGAGCCCGCCAAATATGGGAAAAGAACACAGACCCTCTATTTGATACTATAGACACTGGCACACTATGCAATGTGACGACATCCTTAATATACAACCTAGCCAACTATTCTGCACTCTTGTTAGTCTTCACCGGTAGAAAGTAAGTCGACTTGGTCAAAGATCAACAACTACCCAAAAATTGAACTTGCCCAAGGCCATGGGCAAACTTGTAACAAAATTCATAGTCACTCTCTCCCACTTACACTCAGGAATAGGCATTCTTTACATCGATCCACCGGGTCTTTGGTGTTCATACTAGACCTGTTGGCAAATCAAATACTTTATCGCAAACTCAGCTATATTCCTTCTTATTCCAAACCACCAATAATGTTGTTTTAGGTCACGATACATCTTTGTTACACCCAGATAGATGGAATATTTAATCCAATAGGCCTCTTTTAATATCTATCTCACCCAATCTCCCACCTAGGCAAACAAACTCTACCATCAATAATCAAAACACTATCAGAATCAATAATAGTCTCCTTGGCTTCACCTCTCAACACTTTGTTGTGAATCAAACACAACCTGGGATCCTCAAACTGATGAGAACATACCTAATCAAGCAAAGAATAACTAGCCTGAACAAAGACCAATATACTCTGAAGAGGAGAAATATACAAATGACCCATCTGTCTAGCAAACGACTGAACCTCCAATACTAAAGGACTCTCCTCATCCCTCAAGAATGTCAAACTCCTAATACTAGAAGCCTTCTGTCTAAAGAATTTGCCACTACATTAGCCTTCTCGAGGTGATATAGAATAGATATACCATAGTCTTTTAGCATCTTCAACCACATGCGCTGTCTCATGTTTAGGTTATATTGAGAAAAGATGAATTTAAGACTCCAATGATCAGTAAAGATCTCACAATTACCCCATAAAGATAATGTTGCCACAACATCAACACAAAAACGGCCATGACCAATTCCAAGTCATGGGTAGGGTAGTTTCTCTCATGAACCTTCAACTGTCTAGAAGTATAGGCTATCACATTCCCCTTTTGCATCAATACATCACCCAAACCCATACCCATACCAGAAGCATCACAATACACAACAAATGGAACTCCCTCCTCAGGCAAAGCAAGAATAGGTGCCGAAGTCAATAAATCCTAGAGCTTTTGGAAGCTCAACTCACATACATCCGACCACTGAAATGCCATATCCTTTTGAGTTAGTCTAGTCAGTGGGGTTGCTATAGAAGAGAAACCCTAAACAAAACGTCAATAGTACCTTACCAAAACAATGAAACTTCGAATCCCAATCACTGAAGTAGCCTTTTTGCCGTGCGCGTCGACTTTTTTAACCGATTTACCACAGCTAAATCAAATAAGGAATATAGAAGTAATTTCATCTGCTGCGCGGTTTTACGAAGTACCATTGAATTTCATTTTGCATAGTCCTTTCTTTGGAATGTGAATCATAGCACAGAAAGATCTATCACAGTCTATCTTGTTTAGCTTCTTCCTCAGGTGAAAGAAAGCAGTCTTGATGCTTCTACCTAGCCCACTCATAGACAGCTACTACCTTAGCTGGATCAATGATAATACCATAGACAGCTACTACCTTAACATGCCCAAGAAATGCAAGACTCAAGCCAAAACTCACACTAGAGAACTTTGCGTACAACTTCTCTTCCCTCAATCTCTATGTACGGTCCCCAAGTGCTAAACATGATCTGCCTCACTCTTGGATAAACTAAGATATAATCTATTAACACAATCATAAATATATGTCCAAATAGGGTTTGAACACTCGGTTACATTGGCTCCATAAGAGCAGTCGAGGCATTAGTCAACTCAAAAGATATAAACACAAACTCATAATGCCCATGACGGGTCCTAAAAGTTGTCTTCGAGATATTAGACTCCCAAACTCTCAACTAATGATAGCCAAACCTCAAGTCAATCTTGGAGAATATCGAGACACCCTGCAATTGGTCAAAAAGATCATTAATGCGAGAAAAAGGATATTTGTTCTTGATGGTCGTTTTGTTCAGCTGGCGATAGTCAATACACATGCATATGGTGCCATTCTTTTTTTCACAAATAATACAAGAGTACCCTAGGGAGATACATTTGGACGAATAAACCCTTTCTTCAATAAATCCTCTAATTTCTCCTTCAACTCAGCCAGAGCCATCCAATAGGGAGCACTAAAAATGGGCTTAGTGCCCAACTCTATATTAATAGCAAAGTCAATATCACAATCCAGAGGAACACCAGCCAAATCAGTCAGGAATACATCCATAAACTCTCTAACAACCCTGGTGGTCTCCAATGATGAGAACTCCTGGAGAACAGCCCAAACATGAGCTAAATAGGACAAACAACCATCAATCGATAGGCATGCATATGAAAAATAACTCCCTAAGGATAGGAGCTCCGCATGATGAGGCGATAATTATTCCATTCCCAATATCACACCAAAGTCTACCATATCTAACAATATCAAGTCAAGAACAGTACCTATCCCCATAAAATTCATAATATGAAACCATATACCCAATTCACCACTAACGATTCACCTATTGGGGTGGAAAGACAAATCAGTTCGATAAGCGGCTCACACATGATATCAATATCTGAAGCAAACTAAGCCAACACATATGAATACATAGAGCCCGGATTAAATAAAACTAAAGTTGAATGGTGTTACACTAGAACCATACTTGTGATGACTGCATCAGAGGCCTCTACCTTGGTGTTATCTAGAATAGAATAACAAACACTATGGCCACCAGTAGCTTGTAGACCTCCACAAGCTCCACCTCTCACAGTTCCACAACCTCCTCTGGTACATCCCTTTATGTCCTGAGAGGTGTCTTTAGCTGCTAGAGCTGGGGTTGGATGGGCTAGCTGAGGTCCTCAAGTCTGAGTAGGAAATGTACAATATGGATAATGATTGGCAAGTGCCCAACCTCATCACAAACATAACAAGCCTTAGGGTCTTTCCCCTAAGATGATTGTACCGAAGAACTACCTCATCTGGTTGAACTAACAGAGCAATCGGCCTATTTGAGTAGGAATGGACCTCTTGACACCATTAAATGCTGAAAGGGTTGAGACTACCTAGCCTTGGTGGCTCTACCTCTGAAACTCTTGATTCCATGGTGGTTGTCCACTAAACTGACCATGCTAATGGAACCTCTTCTCGCCACCCTATCTATCATGCCTAATATGCTCTATCATGCAAGTGTGATCCACTACACTCTGAAATATGCCTCTAACAAGAACTAAGAAGGTTGTAACCTCCTAAGTATACCCTACTAATCCCTTGGCAAAGAGCCAAATCCTCTCCAACTGAGTAGGGATACTAGACAAGGCATAATTGGACAATTATGAAATTTGGCCTTGTAGTCAGAAACTGACATAGAACCCTACTGAAGCCTATCAAACTCATCCCTGCAACATTATCGATAGCTATATCGCACGAACTTCTCTAGAAATGCCCTTGTAAACTGCTCCCATGTCATAGCTAGAGATCCAAAAAGTCGACGAGCCAAAACTGACCTTTACCACTCCTTAGCTTAGCTGGTGTACTAGTAAGAGGTGTAAGCAACACCATGAGACTCTAGAATGGCCAAAGGACATGCCATTACTGAGACTCTGGCAAGAAATCATAAGCTCTTTCACCATGGGTGCCATCAAATCTCGGGGAAGCCAAGCGCGCAAAATGCTCAAAACCCTTCTCCTCAGTTGTGGACATGACTGGGCTAGTAAAAATGGTGGCACCATAAATAAGGACAGGGCATTAGATGGAACAATAGACAAACTCTAAAATTGAGAACCTGAACTCGGCTAAGATGTCAGAGGCTGCAGAATCATAGCAACCATAGCAGGATCTATTAGAACTCAAGAAGAACCAACATGAATCATGGTTGGCTCAGATAGAGCTATAGAAAAACCAACTATTGTTGTAGAAATTGGTACCTTAAGTAGTTGGAATGGGAGGTGCTCCCTCCAATCTAGACAATACCCTCAAGAGTAACTTTTGAATCAAGAGTGTAGCATCTAGGGTTGAGGGTGGTAGAATAGGATCTGTAGGTCTCATTGGTTCATAAGCAACCTTTGGAGAAATCAATCTAGTCTATCCTTTAGGAGGAGCTACCCCTCTAGCATGTCCTCTAGGCCTTGGCCCTATCACGAACTCTAGCTCGACCTCGAGTGGGAGCAACATCAGCTGATTCCAGCTCTAGACAATATGTCGTATGAAGAAACACATGAATAGAAGCAAGATATGAAAGCTTTTCCTATCAAGTGTCATATAGCCTCCCAAAGATGGGTGTGGACGTCTACACGTTGATCTGTGCTACTTTAATAGACACCCTGCTCTTGACTCACACGCCCACTGAACCTAAAGCTCTAATACCAAACTTGTCACGACCCAAAATCGAATCACGACTAAAGTAAAGTAGAGTAAAGTGAAAACAAACTTAACATAACATAAGCAATCCCAAAGCCTGGAGTCATGAGTACAAGAGCATCTGAAGTAGTACCAAAGAGTAAATACAACTATCTCAGGTGAAATACAAAGCAATAATGCTTGAAACAAAGTCTGAAAGGGAAAAATAAAGGAAATCTCAAGGATTCACAGAGACGCAAAGTCTTAGCCTCACCACTAAGATCTGGATAGATGGAGACAAGCTCTACTAGAGTTAATAAAATACCCTATATGGGTCCCTATGCTTGATCTAGAAGGTAGAAATAAAGTAGGGGTGAGTACACCAAAATGTACCGAGTAGGTTCAATCGACTAGGTAAGAGAAATTGAACAATTATGTAATAACAAAGAATCCTATCACCTGCATCAAAAAGGATAGTGCCCAATTAAATTATACATAATGATAAAATAATATATCCATAATAACCCATGGTACCATATAATGAGAGATGTGAATACAGTGCATGAACTCATCAGGCTATATACCAAATGTCTCAAAACCTTGCCACCTGCCTGTGGTGAAGGAATATCACAATGTCTCAACCTTGCCATCTTCCCATGATCAAGGGATATCACAGTGTCTCAACCTAGCCACCTATCCATGGTCAAGGAGTTTCACAGTATCTCAACCTTGTCACCTGCCCATTATCAAGGGATGATAAAAAGTAATGTTAGATAAATTTATGTCAATGATACAATCCATATATATATCATAACAAGAATATTTATACATGAGTCTCATATAATTATAGAGAGTAACATCAAGTGTCACAACTAGTGCCCTAAATTATCAACATATCTCAAATCCTCATAATTATATTAATAATTAGGTTTATCAGTAATTTCGGACCTTACTCGTCCCAAAATATACAAGTAAGTCAACAGTACTGGACCTTACACGTCTCGAGATATACACATGATCCTCAAAAATATCTCAAGAGCCATCAAATTACCTCAATTTACCCAAATAGTATCAGGAGTCCCATATTATCACATTAATGTCCCAAATTATCTCATCTTACAAGATTTCATCTCAATTTATCAATAGGATCACAATCTACTCAATTTTTGACATAATCAGAATCACAATTCCAACACAATTTTAACATATTAATCTAATTACTCATGAATCAATTTAGATCTCACAATTGCCACATAAGCATGATTAATAACTTGTATCCAGTCCCAAAAAGATTAACCGAACCAACCTCAATGCCAAAATCGCACTCGAACAATCTTTCAATCAACTCAATCCTTAAAGGGATCCCTGAATCAATCAATCATTATTATAAATAGGTGTTACGCATCAAAAGGTGCATTGTGATATCTATATTGGCACAAACTGGCTTAGGGGGAAAATGATCAATTTTAGGGCTAAAATTCGAACTTCCTAAAGTTGACTTTAAAATCAGGTTGTATACAAAAAATGGAGTCTGTTGATGAAAATCTCACTAAAATCAAGTTCAATTCGAAGGAGAAATCACCATTTAAAGTAGTGAAATCATAGACTAAATATCTCCAATTTTGGACATTCAAAATAATGAAATATAAGGAAAAATCAAGATATAAGTAATGGAAATTAAGTAAAATGATATTGGAAACACTTACCCAAAATAATTCTCCAAAAATCTCCTTCAAAATTCACCCAAAAAGCTTGAAAAGTTAGAAAATAGGTTAAAATATTAATTTACCGATTTAACATTGTTCGGTTACAAAATACACTCTGTGAACACAAGTGGGTTCCCATGAACGTGGAGAAGGAGCTGATTAATGACCTCCATGAATGCGGGGACCAATTCATGAACGCGGAGAAGAAACCAGAGGGGGGATCACCAGCATATACTCCGCGATTGCGGAGCACATCTCATGAACACGAAAAAGAGAATTCCTACTATACCTCTGTGAACCTCTATGAACGCAGAGTGCAAAGTTATCTCGACCTCTATGAATGTAGAGGCTTTTATGCCTATGTGGAGAAGCAAATGTGTCTACATCAGATACCTTGCACCCGCAATGCCGAGTCCTATTCCCTACTCAGAACGGATCCTCGGAAGTCACCTAAAACAAGAATTTCACAACTCATATGTGTATATATATATATATATATATATATATATATATATATATATCCACCAAAAACAGCGATCTAGGGTCAACAGAATCATCAAATATCAATTTCAAGGCCTCCTCGCCGCAATTACCCATGTAACTCATATAAAGTAGTTTAAAACTCAAAATACCAAACCTGCCCTCGCCAACTCAAAAATTATTACAAGACCATTTTAGTGTTAGTTTCACCATCTAGAACTACAACAACTGTCAAATTTTGGTGTAGAACTATTTCTAGTGTTTGTTTCACCATCCGAAACTACTAAAACTGTCGAAATTTTGATCCAAGCTTTTCAACTCTGAATATTGACCAATGTCAAACTTTGATTCCAAAAATAACTAAAATAAAAAATTTAGGCCTGAAAACCTCATCTTAACTTCAAATTCAGTTCTATAACTTCTCATAGATGAGTTTTGACATTTCGGAGCTACTAGAATCAATGAATCTTTGATTCGACATTCGAAACTCGAAATGGTATGAAAACTCATTTTTCAACAATGTAAGTCTGTAGTAATGCTAAAACTCATATTTTCAACTTTTAAAACTTAGGATTTCAATTTTAACAATACAAATAGTTCAAAATAGGCCCAAAGCAACTTACAAAAGGGTAAAATAGAAATTTTCATAGATAAGGCAAAAAATAACCAGCCAGACCATTACCAAATAGGTTAATTAGATCAAATATTTCAGATCCCAACTGAGTATTGTCCTACATTGGGGTTCAATCTTCATTGGTTGGTCAAATTTGTTCTTGATAATTCGAGGATGAGGCATTAGTGGCCATTAGACATGGATTTATCTAAGATATGTGTGGCCAGGCTACTGTTGCTTCAGATGGGGTCCTCAGATTTGACAGCCAATTGTATTCCTGGAGTGGGGGATCTGATACAACTGATTCTAGGTAAGGCACATTACTATAAATACTCTATCCACCTTGGTACAACAAAGATGTATTGAGCTCTGAGACAACATTACTGGTGAGATGGTATAAAGAGAAAGATTATTTATTAAGTTTCTCGTTGCCTTAGTTTCCAATAAGTAAAGGCTGAGCACCTAAGACCTGGTGGGACACCCCAGTAATTACGCATTCCCAAGTGGAAGTGGGAATGTGTGACTATGGATTTTGTTGTGGGCCTCCCTCATACTTCCAGGGGTTTTGATAATATTTGGTTTATAGTGGATCAGTTGACTAAATCTGAGCACTTTCTCCCTGTTTGTTCTACCTACAATGCCAAGCAATTAGCTCACATTTTATTTAAGAGATAGTCTAGTTACATTGGGTGCTAGTATCTATTATATCCGACCGAGGGCCACAATTTACCTCCAGCTTTTGGAGGGATGTTCAGTAACAGTTGGGCTAACGGGTTGATGTGAGCATAGCATTTCATCCCCAAATTGATGGCTAGACTCAGTGCAATATACAGGTCTTGGAAGATATGCTACGAGCTTGTGTGTAAGAATTTTAGGGTCAGTAGGACCAATCTTTGCCACTAGTAAAGTTTGCTTATAATAACAGCTATCATACCAGGAATAAGATGACCCTTTTAAGGCACTATATGGTCAATGATGTCATACTCCTATTGGGTGGTTTTAGTCTACAGAGCTGGGTCTGTACAGTAAAAACTTATTGTATGATGACTTATCAAGGGTTTGAGTGATTCAGGAGAGACTGTGGATAGCTCAGAGTAGGCACCTGAGTTATGCCGACTATAGACATCGATTCTTACAGTTTGATATTAGAGATAGAGTGTTTCTAAGGGTATTGCCCCTAAAAGGGGTCATGAGATTTGGTAGATGGGGTAAGCTTAGCCCCTAGTATATTAGGCCTTATGAGATTCTGAGATGTATTGGGCCTGTTACATGTGAGTTAGCCCTACCTCCAGCTTATTTTGCTATACATCCCATCTTTCATATATCGATGTTATATTAGTATATTCCAAATGTGTCGTATGTGTTACACTATGATTCGGTTAAATTAGATGATCATCTAACATTTTTTAGAAGCAAGTGGCTATTCTAGCTAGGTATACCAGCAAATTACATTCCAGGGTCATATCGATGGTTAAGGTTCAGTGGCGCCATCGACCAATTGAGGAGGCTACCTGGGAGTTGGGGGCAGATATGCGGGAGCAGTACCTCTGCTTATTTGAGTCGTTAGGTAAACCCTTATCTTTACTTTCATGGACAAAAGTTCTATAGTGAGGGATGTTATAATGACCATCCAAGTTATTTCTATGTTTCCATAGTTATTTTGTCAATTTGAGCATATGTATAGTGGCCTTGGGTCATTTGAGACTTGGTGAGATGGTTGGTATGATTGTTGGATGAGTTGTTTGCGATATTTGGGGTTATCCGAGTTAATAAGAAGTTATAATTATAAAAATAAGATTACTAATAAAGTCCTAGTAAACATCCTCAGAATGGAATTCTGATGGTTCCATCAAAGTCAGAATGGCCAAATTAGTCTAGGAGTGTGGTTAGCTTGAGGGTTGGGGGTACCGACGTGAGTTTAAGTCATAAATTGCAACATCAGTTCAACCAAAAGTTAAAAAGCATTTTCCCATAAAAACCTAGATAAGTATGCTCGGAATGGAAATCTAATGGCGTGGTCAGCTCTGAAACTCCGAATATAGCCTAAAATGACTTTTCATTAGATGGTGGGGGTTTCAGGGTGCATTTTGACCCCTTTAGTTCTTTCAGCTAAAATTAGTCGGAAAGAAGTGGGACCCTTATTTTTCATAGGATGCTCCATTGGGAATTTCGACTGCATCGTTCTATCCAATACATCGAAACCCATGTAATTTTATTATTTATTTGCGTAAAATGGATATCGAATGGGCTGAGGATGCCCTGAAAGAATATTTGAGTTAGCTGGTGCAAACAGCAAAAGAATAACCCTATGCATTCGCATAGGGTGAGGCACATTCAGGGGGGGGGGGGGAGCCACAAAGCTTTGCATTCGCTCAGCCCATGCCAGCCCTGCATTTGTGCCTGGCTTGTCGTATTCACAGAGACCGTGTGGGAGGTGGTGGCCAGCCTAAATAAGGCTAGTCACGGGCAGATTTATAGGAAAATTTCACAAGAGCGTATTTGAGTTCCATAACTCTGACTTTCGCGATTCCAAATGCTACATTATATGGATTTTCACAAGAAACATTGTGGAAGTGTTGGGTTTCAATTTTGTCATGAAATTTAAGGAGAAATTATTGTTTCTAGTGGGTTATATATCGTAATTGAGTGAAAATATTATGTAGTAATATCTCGGTCATTTTTTATCAAAATTAAGTAGAATTTGCATCTATGTTATCCTATTTTTCGAGCAGAATATTGTTGTATGTTTGGATCTCGATAATTTAACTGTATTTTTTTGGAATCCGACTGAGAAGTTGTATAGATAAATTATTTTTATAACAAATGCAACCTCATTTTTGGGCTATTTCTCTATCTTCTAGGGCTTGTTTTGAGCTAAATTTTTTGCTATGGACTTGGGGTGAAATGGAGATCATTTTACGGGGGTTGGTTTGGGATTTTGAGAGTGGGCCTTATTTTTCTCCATATTAGTTGTAGTTGATATAATTTGCCCTAATTCTTGAGATTTTACAGTCAAATCAGTCGTAATGATCTTTTGACTTATGTTTTGATAGCTAAAAAACATTTGGAGATGATCAAGAAGGAAAATACTCATGTGGATGGATCCAGAGCATGAGGAACCTCCTTCCAGGTAGGCTAGGTTTCGATAACCCTTAGAGTGAGCTGAAATGTGTAGATGTGCTATATATGGGTTGATTTTGTTGAGTATATGTTATATATGGCTAGTTTTACTGGTTATGTGATTATGTGGGATGGTAATCACCATATTTATGATTATATCAGTTATATCTACTCTATTAGCTGAGTATCGGCACTGTTAAACTACAAGAGGCCTGGTAAAGGCTAGATATGGACCAATGCCATTTGATAGGTATGTATACTTGACTTGACTTTTGTCTGCTTGTGTGAGTAGCATGATGCTACTAGTACATATTAGCTTGTGAGGTTGGTCGCTAACTATATGCTATACTGTGGACTTCTTTTGGTGTATATAATACCCCTGCTTATTTTGGATACCTGTGATACAGTTATGACTATCCATGTTTGTTCTGAGTACTTGTAGCTGGCTTGTTGCTATGTATTTGTCTCTAGTAGACATGATTTTGTACTATTCCTATTGTCACGGCCCGACCCCGGGGCCGCGACTAGTGCCGATTAGGCACTATTGTTGATACAAACCCATTTGACGACATAAACAATCCTACAGAAAATCCGGCAGAGTTTCCTCTGTTTTATTGACTAACC
>JAOTQR010001440.1:0-19105 GCA_025774065.1 Solanum ossicruentum | reverse complement strand
TAAGAAAATCTTCTCCATTTATTATTTTTATATGTAATATTATTAAAATAATAATACAATAATTAGATAAAAATGGTAAAAAGATAATTTTGTCTAAAGATGAGTATTTTAATGAAAGACAAAAAGTTCAATCAATATTATTAAGAATCTTCACACTTTTTAATATAGTATAGACTAGTTCTCGCACGTGTAATCAATCTCAATTTGTATAATTTTTTTAAATAGTTATATATAATACTATCAGATGTGTTTAATGAGTAACGAAAATGGAAAGGACAAAAGTTCATATTCAAATTGATGAATAATATATGAATATCGAATAATATGAAATGTCAAACCTTCAAGGTAAGGTTGAAAAATATTTGTAGTGTCATTTTTTATGACGACTTCAAATATCAATACAATTAAAATATTTAAGTCATGATATAGTGCCATAAATTCCATTCCTGCACTGATAAATAAACATTATTTTGATCACTTTTACTCACAGATGAATTAATCTATCAGTTACATGAGAGAGAAAATTGCCTATGAATAGATATATGATTTTTATGTTTATTTCAACAGAAAAAAAGTATAAAACAAAATAAATGATAAAAGTATTTTGTAAACTATTTCAGAAAACACACCAACTTCACTTTATGCGTCCTCAAATTGAAATTATGTAATGTGAAAGCTTCTATCCAAATTCTTGGCAATCCTGTTGATGCTAATTTTGTTGCTGCTGCAATGGTGGTGCATTCTTAAGTACCCCATTTGCTAGTAACTGATGTGGACTTGAAGAGGCAAAATAACATTGACAATAAGGATTTTATATGCCAATAAACTTGTTTTATAATTTCAGTTACTAAAAGTATTAAAGTAAAGCTGTTGGTCTTCAAATTCTGCTGTTATATAATTAAAAATATTAATATTTAATTAAATATTGAATCACATTTTAATTTAGTGAAGAGCAAAATAGTAATCCAACTTTTAACTTAGGACCTTCGCACTTTTAATAATATATATGATATTTGACATTCTTTTCCATATTTTTTTATTATGTTTATACTTAATTTAATCTATGTATCTTAATTATTTTGTTGATTAATTTATCATGAACCTTTTTTCTAAGAGTATAAATATCCAGGATATTATAACAAAGTAATATTGTGATGCTTCAATTGAACTCTATCTTAAATCATTATATAGTTTTGAAATCTTTATATATACTTAAATCCTAATCTTTTTCTTATTGGAATCTAACATCATAGCCTGATCAGTCAAGGACTAACTACACAATCCAAATTATCCATTCCTTATAACCCCAATGCATCCACCACTTTTGATTATTCAAAATTTTTATAATCAATTATTTTGAATAATAAGCAAGCATGCCCTAAAAAAAGTTGCCTTGTTAAACTTATTTCAGCATTATATAGGAAACCATACATCAAATGGTTTTGATCGGAGATTGTCAAAAATTTTGTAGTTGAAAATTTACAATATGTTATTATTGAAATATTTCTATGGATGGTCGAAGTTGGATAAATTGCAGATCGAGATTCCTGCATACTGTAACATCAAAAGAGACTGTCAGATTGAATACTTTAGTACATGCATGTTTTGATTAGACTATCTTTAAAAGAGGATTTCATCTATCTAACATTGAATATTGCTTTTTATATTAAGTCAAAGGACGATATATCATATTAGATGAGACATGTGCTACAAAACTCAAGTTTACTGACATAAACTACAATGGTTATAATTTGGATATCTTTTTCAGATTTGTTGCCTACTGACAAGTCATTGATGTATCCAAAATTTAAAATTGTACTTTGCCAATTATAGTGTAGCAAGATGTCGAACCCACAAAGATTGGTACTTCTCACAATCATTTCTTGTTTTAATTACTATTTGAGAAAAGTAGAAAGAGTTAGGTGGCAAATCAATTAATTAGTAATTTGTAAATAGGAAAAATAGAGAAAATATTTTTATTTTTCATAAATATAATAAAAAAGTGTTGGATAATGATATTACTTGATATATTTTATAACAACCCTCAATTTAGGAGCTTTGAGTGCAGGAAAGTTGGCCTGAAAAATAACTTGAAGTCTGGTTTATAAGCTGTCTTACGACTCGTAAGTGAACATATGGCTCGTAGGTTCCCTTCTTAAACATAGAACTTCAAGAAGGTGAAAAGTTTCCAAGTATAGGGTAACCCAGGGACCAGTGACGACCCATAGAAAGTCATACGGTCTGTAGGAGGGATCGTGAGTGAGACTATTATATATGAAGAAAATTTGAAGTTTGTTGAAAGGTGACCTACATGTTATCAAATTGCTCGTAAAATTGGGATGCGATTCATAGGGTGCTTTGTGGAATGAGGCCAAGAATAAGGTAAAAATAGCTAAGTGTGGAAGGACTCTACAAGTTCAACCACGACCTGTAAGAGCTTATACAGTCCATAACAAGGCTTCATAGCTTTGGGTCCAACAAAGTTGATTTTAGGAATTTCAGGTGTGTTACCAGATGAGAGAGAGTTACGATCTATGGATCAACTTACGGACCGTAATCAAAATTTCGTAGATCGAATCTGGTAGTTTTAATGAGGGATAGTTTTGTCATTTTTGTCATTTCTATTCCTAAATTATGTCGTTTTAGTGATGGGAAAGGGACCATATATTAGCCTTTAATCCCTAATTTTCTCATTCACTCTTCATTCTTCACTTTCTAAAATTTAAGCCAAGAAAGGGTTCTCAAGAACAAGGTAAGGCAAGAACCATGGTTTTCAAATTCTTCCCCAAGGCTTCAATTTCGTTTCTCCCTAGTTTTTTCAAGCATGTGAGTTGATTAATGGGTATCCTTCCACCTATAAAGTTCCCCATTGAGTATTTTACCTTTTTCTTTAAGTTCCTTAAGTTAATGTGCATACTGATGATGATTTCATAGTATTTATGTTATTAATTGCTAAACATGATGTCCTACAACTATTTTACTAAGTATATTGTCATGACCGAAATCCAGATATGCTGGCACTCACCAAACCTACCAACGCGAGTCGGCCCAAAATCCAAACTACTTAGCAATAACAACATAAGCAAAAGATAACAGTCTAATAAAATAGAGAAACGGAAGATACCAACTCCTACTATCCCATGAACTGTCACATGTACAAGTTTCTAAATATAGAATGCTCAAAGAAAATACATAACATCATGTCTAGTCCTCAAATAGAACAAGAACATAAAAATGAAATCCTCAAGGCTTGCTAAAGACATAAGCAGCTACCTTGCAAGAAATCTGGAAGCTCGATCCAACAAGAAAGAAGTCTAGCAAGATGGACCGGACTCATAACCTATAAAAATGCAGCAAAAGGTGAGCATCAAACAACAGGATACTCAGCAAATCGAACTAACCTAAAGTAAAGCGATGAAGAACATAAGTAACTCCTTAATCCCAACTACAATCCGTCGAACTATAATTCTGCACTTAGAAAAGTCCTAGCACAAGATAACATACAAGCCTCAATAATATAGATATATTCACCTGTCAAAATGTCTCAATCCACAATCATATCTAGATACATCCAACAATTACTTAGGTCAATAACACCATAAGTAGACAATTTCACACATAATATAATGGTAATATAGAAATAAGTATGATATGAGATGGAGTGAATGTCATGAGATGTCAGTAATACGATACAATATTAGATAATTGTGATGCATATCTATTGTACGATACACATTTGCTGATCAGATGACTGCCTCAGTTGGGATGGGATCTACTGGGGCCACATATGGACCATGTATTCGAGAACATTGTCAGTAGAGACTTTGGCTAATGTCACCCTCCGAAAAAGATCTCGGACCCATTCAGTTATAACTTCAAATTGCCGGCATATTACCTTGGCTCGACTGGTAGAGATCTCAACCACTAACACGTGTTACCTTACTCACATCTTGGTAGTAACCATTGTAAGTATTAATGCACAAATAATAATAAATGCAATGTGCATGATCACGATTATATCATAGTATCAACATCATAATGATCTCAATGTTTCAATATCATCAACAACTCAACATCATTAGTAGCTCAATAACATCAATGTCTCAATATTGCCGCAGTCTCAATGTATCAATCATATCACAATATAAACACCTTCCTGTTATCAATATAGAAAGATTCGCAAGATCAAATAGGCTATGAAATCACAAATAATTGATAAGTCAATATATATCCCCATATGAACAATTATTCAATCTGAAAAGTCATGATCAAACCTACAATGATAACAATTCTACGTCCCTAAACTACTCAATTCCATTTACATAGGAGCATACAAAGTTCATTCATATTTCTATCCCCAAAGTACTCAATTCCATTCACATAAGAGCACATAAGGTTCATTCATACTTAACAAAAGGTTAGAAGTCCACTTGCCTCAAATAAAGTCTCGAATCAAGTCAAAATCTCCACTTTCCCCCTTCTACAGTACTCCAACTCACCAAAATCTATTCAAATATGACATTACAATCATATAATAAATCTAATGATACTAGAATGAATTAATTCGGAGAGAAAGGATAAAATAGGAAAAAATCTCATGCTAGAAAATTTTGTCTATGTTAATGGATCCAGAACATTGAAATTATTAGGGTTACATAGTTCATTTGTGATAGTTGGAGTTCAGACAATCCCGAAACATTAAAAAAATAGGTTGAATGATTGCAAGCCTAGCGTTGACACATGACACAAGCTGAGGCTGCCACTATGAGGTGTGCTGCATATATATATATATATGTTGACTTGTTTCAAGAGAAAAGATATATGTATATAGTGACATAAGCTGAGGCTGCCACGTATGAGGGTGTGCTGCCTATATACATGTGCGTTGACTTGTTTCAAGAGAAAGGATATATATGTGTGTGTGTATATACACACACACGCACGCACGCGCACACACACACACGTGCGCGCGCGCGCACGTACACACACACACACATATATACATACATATACATACACACATGCAACTTCACACTGCGATTCGATCTCATTTTTAATTCGATTTAAGTGATGCAAAAGGCTATGTTGTATGGATATTCACGAGGCGTGTCGAATTCCAATTTTGGCATGTAGTTTGAGGTAAAATCACTGTTTTTTGCTGTGAAAAATTTACATTGTGATGTCTACGTCATTTCTTAATGAATTTAAGTGAAATTTGGATTTAAATTGTTCTATTTTCTGAGAGGAATGTTGTGGTATGCTTGGATCCTGATAACTTGGCTATATTTTTGTGGAATTTGACCAAGAAGTTGTGTAAGAAATTTTTTTAATAAGAAATGCAATTTTGTTTTTAAGTTGTTTCTCCTTGTTCTGGGATCTATTTTGATATTTCGTCTTGTGCCATCACATTTTGGACTAACATTGAGATAGCAGTTCAAAATTCACCATGAGTCACTTGATCATTAAAAGGGTCACTAGGAGATTGAGGTGCTTATCCTTCATTAGCATTAACTTCTCTTTGGATTGGGCTCTTCTTGTGGCATTTTTTAGAAATGGCAAAGAACAGTTATTAGGGAAAGGAACCTTAAGGTACAACTCTATTCAAGACATAGATAATAAAGAAGTGAGATATTTTCTAGAACACCTCATAGCCTCCTACTCATAGATGTGATGTGCTTCGTATCAATGAATAAGACTACTTGAAGTGGCATGCTAGACTTCCTATGACAATTGAACCTTGTGCTCTGATATCAAGTTTTTCATGATCTAAGCTAGGTCCTAGGTATGACACATATTAGGATTCTTGAAGAAATCTCAATCAAACCATCTTAGCATATGAAACATACGTATGGCAAGTAAATCAATGATAGGAAGTGAAATAATATGTAAGTCTCAAATTGAAGTCCAAAGATAAAAATAGTTTACACTTGAATAAACAAACTTATATATTTTCCTTTTCTAACATGTCTCTAATATCATAAATGGGGGCATAGAATAAGCCATTAGCTCATCGAACAAAAAAAAATAGAGGGTTTTAAAGAAACAACATCACTTAGACATAGCAAGAGATATAAACTCAATAGGTTACCCCCGAAGCATGAGGACTCACCAATCTAGTGAACAAGCCTTTCATCTAGCCACGTGAGTGAGATGTAGGTTGGTTGTCAAGCCCTATTATAATATAATGTAGATAAAAAGTATGTTTTAATACTTTAAATATATTAACTATGTGAGCAATATAATACATGATATCATAATGTGTAATTGACCAAGTAGCAAACATGCTAAGTATATCTTTGAAGTGCAACTATATATATCATGAACATGGTCAAAGAACCCTAGTAATCATATGATGTCATGAGAAAATGTAAGCACTATAATGCAATAATCATAATTCATTGTAAGAAGACACAATTTGTAAAATGCCACGAGTTATAATAAAAATCATACTCATATAAAAGTCATATATCATGAACCTTTAATAAGTTCATAAATCATACTAAGAATCATAAATCTTGTGAGAAAAATATCATTAATTATAAAAGGAGACACCTTGAACATTGTGAAAGTTATCATTAACTAACATAAAGCATGTGAGCTATATCCTGGAGTCCCGATGTTGCCTCTACACTGCAGGAAAGGGAGAGACCACTTGTCAAGGTAGACTTTATGATGTCTAAGTGAATTCACTATGCTACATAAAGGATCGAGCCTCTATTAGAGAGACCCTCAGGGAATCGAGCCTCTACTATAGGTGACCTTTTACCCTACAGTGGCATGTAGTAATGAGATAATGAAACCTGATTATGAGTCTCATGCCTCTGGTACTACGGATGAGAGTCTCTATCACAAAGTTCGCTCGGTGGTAAGCAAGCTCTCAATGGAATAGAAATCATAATCATAAATCATAAAGTTAATATTGAAACAATCCTAAAAAGTACCTGAAAATGTGCCTCAAAAGTGCCCAAAACCGCAATTTTCAAATATCTCAAAATTCATGTGTGATATCAAAAATCCAACTTCATATTCTTATTTAGGGGGAAAAATTGAGCGGGAAATAGGTCCAATCCCGATTTTAGAGCAACTGTATCAAAATTCAAAAATGCAAAGTGAGCAATTTCTAGTGAGCTAGTGTGCCCCAGGCGTGACGCGCCAAGGGCGCGCGAGTGTGTTATTTTTTTGTGTCCAGTTTTTAGTTCGGTTCAATACTTTTGGGTCTTGGGCCTAAATCTTCCCATGCATGAAAATATCTACACTTATTACTATTTCACCTTCATATCATACAACACATTCCCCAATACTCTCTCAAACCCTTAGACTAATATTTCTCTCGAAATTCAAATGTCCAAATCTCTACCGGATCTTAAAGAATTCATCCAAGCTTCACTTCTCCATTCAAATCTTCTTCAAGAAATTCTCCAAAGTTAAGATATATGGATTTCAACCATTGGATCCTTTCATCCATGGTGCCCAAGCCCCCTTTTTACCTAAAACTCATATTTTTAAGTTGATTTACTTATGAGTCTTACTTATTATGAATTTGACTATGAAGTAAAAGTGTGACAATTTTAGCATGTTTTGAGCTATGAATCTTTGATTTATATTGAGATTTGATGAAGGGTTTTGATGTATACTGTATGATGGTATTACCAATTATTGGTGGGATGATTTTCTTCAAGATTTCTTGCATGATTTCACTCTTTAATTGCATGATTTTACACTAACTTTACACACTCATCAAGTGTTTGATAAAATGTCCAGGTTAGGGTTCTTGAGTTATTAATAGTCTATTGCATGACTTATGAGTCAAGTGGCTTATGGTGATGAAAGGAATGTACATATGTTATTTGAATCATGTAACACACCTATGGTATTGCAAGTGAATTGTTGGGCTCTCATGTTTGTTATGTCCTTGGAAATTGTTGATGGGTTGTTGAGTTTTTATGCTAAGGTTTATGCTCTTGTGAATCGTGAAGCCTGCTAGAAGGGATTATGAACTATGTTATATGCCTTACCCTCTAGTACAAGGCCAATTTCTACATGAAGGGTTTATAAACTATGTTGTATACCGTACCCTCATGTATGAATCGATGCTACTTACTTACTCATGTCTATATGAAGGGGTTATTAACTATGTTGTACTCCTTACGCTCATGTATGATTTGAGATTATGCGATCTACTCATATGAAGGGGTTATGAACTGTGTGGTACGCCTCACCCTCATATGCGATTCAATATTATGTATTATCTCATGCTCACATGTAGGGGTTATGACCTATGTTACCTTCTACCCTCATGTGCTATTTATTATCTCATGTTTACATGTAAGGGTTATGAACTATGCTATCTGAGTTATGAACTATGCTATCTTTTTACCCTCATTTACTACCCATTACATTCTAGAAGGGGTTATGGCCTATGTTATATCCCTCACCCTCTAGTATAAGGTATTTGGATAATCGAAGTATGTCACCTTATTGTGTTAAATGAGTTATGTAAGTATGATTATTTTTCAAGCATATTTTACTTCATGCATTGTTCATGCATGCCATGTTGCCAATATACTATATCTTGCCTATTACTATGTATTTTGACTATGTTGCCTATCTATTATTGCATTGCATCCTAATACGCCCAAATTTACACTCCAAGAGGAATAATAAAGCAGTCGATCAAATATAGAACTAAATCAGAGTTGAGGTCAGTCCCACAGGTAATGTGTGAGAATATATCTATTAGCATTGGTTTCAAATGTAATATCTATTCCCAAAATAAGAGTGCATAAAGTATGGGGGGGGGTGTTGATTGTTTCAAACTAAGTTACTAAAATAAAGTAATAAATGAGAGCAAGGACTACTAGATTTCAAACAATTTATGCGAAGCTAGGCTTGTGTTCCCCATTACATTTAATGCGATAGCCGAATCTAGTGGTAAACCATTTATGATTACGTATATAAGATCTAACAAGTTATGTAACATCTAATTGACCTCTCGGTCCTTCTTAGTTGCATATCATTCATCACTTTTTGGTCTCAGAACGTATACATGCTAACTCTTGTTGTCAATCTTGGAATACTCTCACCTTTCGGTCTCGAGTATTTAGACTAGGTTAAAATCCCTGAATTTCCATCGTAGAATTCTTTTCTTAATCAAAACATCTCTTTAAGGCATGCAATGAATAAAGGCTTACCCTAATGTGTCGACTCATGAATGAAGTAATTATAATGAAGATTACTACGATATATACGCTAATCAGTTCCAAAATATACCACATATTCGTCTATCTTATTGATTTGTCATGGTTCCCACAACCCTAGTTGTGGGTTTAGCCTAGCATATTCAAGAAAGATAATACAAGGATACAAATAATTCATAATAAATGACTTACTATTGAAGAATCAATGAATCCACGAGTTACAAGCTTGAACTAGGTAAGCAAAATCCCAAAATCTTGTGAAATCTCTAGGAAAATATCTTGTGAAATCTCTAGGAAAAAATCAGTGTTTTCTCTCTCTAGCCGTCCAAGACTTCCTAAAAATAAAATAAAAATAACTATTTATATACAAAGAAATGTAATTCAAATTAAAGTAGGAAAAATCATGTCAGCATGGAAACATGCCACTAAACAGCCCAGGAGACGTTGAATGGACCACGTAACGGTCCGTTTGGGCATACTTGGCTGCCAGAACTTGCTTCACTACATCACTCCTCAACGAGCAGGTAGACGGTCTGTGTGGAGATTTTTCATGGACTGTCTGCCTTGTCTTTAACTTTTTCCGCTCCATTTGTCCTCACGCACTTATGTCACGGATCTTGGTTGGTCACATAGCCCGTGACACACTCCCTCCGGCTCCCCTTAATGTATTTTTCTTGTTTTTTCGATGATAATACCTTCACATCACTTTGACGAGGCATTGTACGACCTATGTCACGCCGAACTGCTCGTTTAGTGTTTCGTGACGCTCGCCTTAGACTTTTTGCACTACCACGCCATCCCATTGCACTGTCGTACCATCCCAAATTTGCCAAGTGTGAGGCCACGATGGACCTCATGACTCATGGACAATCACACGAGCCGTGGAGGTCCATGTGGACCTTCACTTGGCTTTATTTCTTCTCTAGTTGCCTGGGCCGCTTCCGAATACCCAGTACTTTGGATTCTTTTCGTTCATTTCACTTTCATTCATCATTTAATCCATGCCTCAATAATTGTTTCCTGAAAAACAACAAAAATGAAAATCAAAATAACAAATTTGCTTGAGAACATGCAAAAATCCTTTGTTTAAGGCATTAAAGAGTTGTATTTCTACGACTCATGACATCCTACATACATAGTACATTCAAACATACTAACGCATACCCTATGCCTACATGATATCACCATGTAGGAACTGGAGCTCCTATTGATTCTCCTCCACGCAGCTAGACGGATTGTTCAAGTTAGCTTTTGGTAATTCCTCATGTCCGGGGACAATATCTATCTTCTCTCATGCTTATGTTTAGACTATATCTTGTATATTCGGATTACCTATTGACATTATTATGAGGGTGAGCCCGATTGCTTATCTTGGCCCCCGCTAAGTTCTATGTTTAGAGGTGTTGTTGGACAAGTATATAATGATGATATGAGCTTTGACTCTTTTGATGTTTTGTGATATGAAAGATGTACCTTACTCTGTATTCCCTTTTTACTATCTCTTATTGTTATTTTATTACTTCCGCGACTAAGGATGTGTAATGGTATGTTAAGAGGCTTGATTGGAGTCCCTTCGGGTTCCCCATTCGTCATGTCACGTCTGGGCCCTTGACTTGGGTCGTGACAAACTTGGTATCAAAGCACTAGGTTGTTAATGATCCTCGGCATCCAACATACTACATCGATTAGAGTCTTATTCATGGTTGTGAAGCACGCCACGACTATGAGTAACAGGCTATGAGACGTTTTAGGAAATGTTTCACCTCTTCATGGTTTATATCGTGCCTTAGTTGTAAGGTAAGGCTTATTCCCCTTAGTGAATGTTCGTTGCTCTTCTAGTTGTTGATCATGCTGCTACAAAGAGGAAGACTAAGGAGGGGTCATGCACCTATGGGACAACCGTCTTACCCCACTCCTTAAGCTCCCCAAGATGGAGGGGCTACCTAAGTTGAATTTTGAAATGCTATCACCCTATTGGTTCATGCTATGGCCAACCAAATCAACCAAGAGGCCCAGAACCCTCATGCTCTCACTCCGGCATCTCGGGTGAAGGACTTCATGAGGATGAACCCATCGGAGTTCGATGGGTCTAAAATGGATGAGGTTCCCCAAGAGTTTCTTGATAAGTATTACAAGGTATTGACTATCATGGGGGTGACTTTGGAAAAAAGACGGAGTTGGTGGCCTACCAACTCAAAGGGGTGGCTCAAATTTGGTTTGCACAATGGAAACTGGAGAGGGAAAATCATGATGCTATTCCTTGGGAGGAGTTTGAGGCGGCCTTTCGCAACCTGTTCTTCTCTCTTGATCTTAAAGATCCAAAATGATAGAATTCATGAACTTGAAGCAAGTTCCATGAGTATGAGGGAGTATGCCCTCACGTTCAGCCAACTCTCCAAGTATACACCACAAATGGTTGCCGATCCGAGATCTAGAATGAATAAGTTTGTGATGGGGGTGTCTGATTTGGTTAATGAGGAGTGTCACACTGCTATGTTGATAAATGATATGGATTTGTCCCGCCTCATGACTTACGTCGATCAACTTGAGGGAAAGAGTCTTAAGAAGAAGAGAAATGGAAAGTCCAAGAGTGCTCTATTTGAGGATGACCAGTTCTAACAAGGTATTGAGTTCCAAGGCCAAGGGTCTTCGAGTGCTCTAAACAAGAGGCTTGCTATGGATGGAATGGACACACCAAGGCTCCAAGGTGAAATTGGTGTGATGAGTTTTCCAAAATGCCCAAAATGTGAAAAGTATCATCATGGAAAATACTTAAAGAATTCAAGTGCAGTGCGTGTTATGGGTATGGGAGGCCATAAGATTATTGATTGCCCTTACATTAGGAATAAGGGTAAGGAGGGTCGTCTTCAAGGTCAAGGTGGTTATGTTGTTCAAGAGGCCAATGAGGGAAGGGGTAGGTGAAGCACCCGATGTTGCTACCGGTACATTGAAGTTTCCTTTGATCTTTATGTGTATGCATGCGTAGGTCTAGGTGTCACTATTCCTTTCATTATCTCTTTCTTGGTTGCTAGTTTGCTTCTTGTGTATCCTGAGTTGTTATATGAACCTTTGGTGTCTACCCTTTGTTGAGTCTATTGTTGCTAGAAAGTTCATAGGTATTGTTCCGTGTTCATATTGCATTAGGTCTTGCCTTGTAACTTGTTGGATTTGATGTGGCGAATTTGATGTTGTACTTGGGGTGGATTAGTTGCATGCATATTACGTCCCCTTTGATTATAGGGCCTGTAAAGTTAGATTCCAACTCCCTAATAAACCCGTCCTTGAGTGGGAGCTTGTAAAGTGGTAGTGAAGGGGGTAAGTCCATTTCTTGACTTAAGGTCCAATTGATCTCTAAGAGTTGCATTTATCATCTTGTAAGAGTTAGAGGTGTTGAACCTAAGTCATTTCTATTGAGTTGTTTCGGTGATAGATGGGTTCTTGATGTTCTTTCCGATATTGTGAATTTGGGAGTAGTGTCTTTGGATTTGGCTAATGCACCAGCTATGTCTACATGTCTCATGAATAGGGTCTTTAATCTCTACCTTGTTGTGTTTGTGGTGGTCCTTGGTGATGGTATGCTGGTTCATTCCCAGAGGTGAGGGAGATCTTAGGGATCATTTGAGGGTGATGTCGTGAATGTTGATGCATATGGTGTTGCTTGTGAATTATGGGAAGTGGGAATCTTTGGGAGTAGTGTTGCAAATCTTGGGGGATAAGAGGTTGTTTGCTAAATATGGTAAATGTGAATTTTGGGTAACGAGAAGATGGTTAGAACTCCTTAAGGGTTATGATATGAGTGTGCATTATCACCTTGGTAAGGCTAATGTTGTGATTGATGCTTTAAGTAGGGTATCTAGAGGTAGCCTAGCATATATGGATAATGGTGCCAAAGAGGTTACTAGAGAGGTCCATCGGTTGGCTATTAGGAGTTAGGTTGGAGGAAGTTGAGAATGGTAGTGTAGTGTTCTTGATGGTTCCAAATCTTCTTTGGTTGAAGAGGTCTAGTTTAAGCAAGGCTGTGATTCCGTCTTGTTAGAGTTGGAAGTTTTGGGTAAAAGATAGTAGAGTGGAGGTTATCTCCTAAGGGGGAGATGGTGGTTTATGGTACCAAGTGGACTATGTGTGTTTAAGGTTGACAAATGGGTTAAAGTTTGTAGGTCTTTATAAGGTTTGGAGGAGAAATTGGTAAGGTTGTTTAAGGATTGGAATTATCTAGGGCTATGGATATGGTTTGTCTGGTTCTTCATGCTTCTAGGTTGAGGGGATGTGTTGGTGACTCTATCCCTATAGACTTCTTTGAGGTCGTTGGTGTTGAGGAGGATAAGTTGGCTTAGGAGAAGGTTTCAGTGGAGGTATTGGATGGATGGATTAGAAGTGTTGACTAATAAGGCTGTAGTGTTCATCAAGGCCTTTTGCAAAACTCGTCAATCCAAAAATGTCTCTCGGGGAGCCGGAGCGGGCATGGAGAAGCAATATTTGTACCTCTTTTATTCTATCAAGATTATGATAACACATCAAGTCCTTTTTGTGATTTCAATTACTATGTTTCATCCCCTATGTCATTTGCATGCATTCATGTTTGTTTTGACAAGTTCATGATGATTTTGACACTTATGTTGAGATTTTGGAAATTATGTTTTAGATGTATTGTTGTATTCTTGTTGGGGCTGATTTTTTCATAATTACTCTTCTTATGTACGTTTCTTTGACATTCGGGGATGAATGTTCCCAAGAGGGAGATATTGAAACGATCCCAAAAAGTGCCCGAAAATGTGCCATGGAAGTGCCTGGAATCGTAATTTTCATATATCTCAAATTCTGTGTGTGATATAAAAAATTCGACTTCATATTCTTGTTTAGGGGGCAAATTTGTGTGTGAGAAAGGTCTAACCCCAATTTTAGAGCAACCATATTAAAATTCGAAAATGCAAAGTGAGCGATTTCCAGTGAGCTAGCGCACTCCAGGCACGACACGTCAAGGGCGCACCAGTGTGTTACTTTTGTGTGCCCAGTTTTTAGTTCTGGCCAAGACTTTTGGGTCTTGGGCCTAAATCTTCTTATGCGTGAAAATACCTATACTTAGCCATATTTCACCTTCTTATCATACAACACATTCCCCAATACTCTCTCAAACCTTTACACTAATATTTCTCTAAAAATTCAAGTGTCCAAATCTCTTCCGGATCTTAAGGAATTCATTCAAACTTAAGTCTCCATTCAAATCTTCTTCAAGGAATTCTCTAAAGTCAAGGTATGTGGGTTTCAACCATTGGGTCCTTTCACCCATGGTGCCTAAGCCCCCTTTTTACCTAAAACTCATGTTTCTAAGTTGATTTACTTATAGATCTTACTTATTATGAATTTGACTATGAGCTATGTTGGTGTTTTGTAAAAGTGTGACTATTTTAGCATATTTTGAGCTATGAATCTTTGATCGATTTTGAGATTTGATGAAGGGTTTTGATGTACATTGTATTACCAAGTAGGTGGGATGATTTATTTTAAAATTTCTTGTATGATTTCACTCTTTAATTGCATGGTTTTACACTAGCTTTACACACCCATCAAATGTTTGATAAAATATCCGATTTAGGGTTCTTAAGTTATTGATGATCTATTGCATGGCGTATGAGTCAAGTGACTTATGGTGATGAAAGGAATGTATATACGTGTGTTTAAATCATGTAACACACCTATGGCATTGCAAGTGAATTGTTGGGCTCTTATGTTTGTTGTGTCCTTGGAAATTGTTGATGAGTTATTAGGTCATTATCCTAAGGTTTATGCTCTTGTGTATCGTGAAGCGTACTAGGAGGGGTTATGAACTATATACAAGGCCAATTTCTACATGAACAGGTTATGAGCTACGTTGTATACCTTACCCTCATGTATGAATCAATGCTAATTACCTACTCATATCCACATGAAGGGGTCATGAACTATGTTGTACTCCTTACCCTTGTGTATGATTTGAGATTATGCAATGTACTCATATGAAGGGGTTATGAACTATGTGGTATGTCTCACCCTCATATGCGATTTAATATTTTGTATTATCTCATGCTCACATGCAAGGGTTATGACCTATGCTACCTTCTACTCTCATGTGCTATTCATGATCTCATGCTTACATATAGGGATTATGAACTATGCTATCTCTTTACCCTCATGTACTACCCATTACCTTCTAGAAGGGGTTATGACCTATGTTATATCCTTCACTCTCTAGTACAAGGTATTTGGATGATCTAAGCATGTCACTTTAAATGTGTTAAATGAGCTATGTAAGTATGATTACTTTTCAAGCATGTTTTACTTCAAGCATTGTCATGCATATCATGTTGCTAATATACTATCTCTTGCCTATTACTATGTATTTTGACTATGTTGTCTATCTATTATTGCATTGCATACTGCATACTTAGTACATCCAAATGTACTAATGCATACTCTATGTCGACGTGATATCACCATGTAGGAACCAGAGCTCCTATTGATTCTCCTCCACACAGCTAGACGGATTGTTCAAGTTAGCTTTTAGTGAGTCCTCATGTCTGGGGATAATATCTATCTTCTTTCATGCTAATTTTTAGACTATATCTTATATATTTTGATCACCTATTGACATTATTATGAGGGTGAGCTCGGTTGCTTGTCTTGGCCCCCACTAAGTTCTATGTTTAGAGGTGTTGTTGGACAAGTATGTAATGATGCTATGAGCTTTGACTCTCTTTGACCCTTTTGATGTTTTATGATATGAAAGATGTCTCTAAGCCCTATGTTCCCTTTTTACTATCTCTTATTGTTATTCTTCCGCGACCAAAGATGTGTAATGATATGTTAAAAGGCTTGATTGGAGTCCCTTTGGGTTCCCCATTCGCCGTGTCACGTGTAGGCCCTAGGCTTGGGTCATGACAAGTATCATGTAGGAGGATTCATCTCTACTATCCATCCACTACTCATAAAATCATAGTCATAGAATAGATTCTCAATCTTGTCTTATGAAATGTGAGTATAGGTCTTTCATCATTATATGTCCTATCTCATTTAGAGTATCATCAGGGTTCTAGATCACTCTTTTCATAAACTTGCTTAGACTTGAATAAGTCACAATCATGACTTGTAGTAACATTTGGGAAATATATGAATTCTCATACAATCGATTTAAAAATCATGAAACTGGATTGAAAACATGTATAGACATATAAGTTAGATAAATTCATGTTTAATTAAGAAAAATCATAACAATTGAAAATCATAATTCAAGAAACTTACTTTGACTTTCATGAACTCAAAAATGAAATGAGAGAGGAATTTGCATGTAAAATCTTGATACAACCCAATTTATGTCAAATCATACATAATTCATGAAAAATGATATTAATTTAAGATATAATTGAAAATACTCATCATTTATTGCACGAACTCTAGAAAGGTTTGTCGAGAATTTATAAAAAAGCTCACAAATTTCATGTAATGACCATCAATTTATGTCAAAATAGATTAATAAATCATAAGTCATGCAATTGAAAGAGGATTGATCATGACCCACAATGAGATCATGAGCCCTAACTAAAAATGTGGAGAATTCATATGAAAATAGATTCATGCAATTATCATTAATTTGTATCAAAATAGATCAATAATTTTAATTTAAGTCTTAATTCATGAAAATGATTGAAAATTAGGAAGACCCATACAAATACATACTTGATATTAGATGAAAATATTAGGAATTCTTTGGCCTCCATGGTTGAAAGAGACCCATGGATGAATACTCCTATTCCTTGAGTGATTTGCTCGAGAAGAACTTGAAAAGTAATGGAGGAATTGACTTGAAGAAGAAGAACCTGGAAGGATTTTATAAATAGAAGATTTTCTGATTGAAAATTAGGTGAGAATGAGAGAATTTGGAGGACTTAGGGTAGTTAATAGAATATGATTTAGTCCCGACAATCCTTCAGGTGCATTAACTAATAACAAAACAAGTATAAAAAGTTCAAAATACCCTTATAAGAATTAAAATCGAATAGAAAAGATTATCCAAGTTTGCAACATGGACTGAATTTAGAATAGTTCATTTTTGTCTAAATTTTTTCAGGTCAACATTTGAACCATCGCGTACCCTTCTGGTTAAGCAATTCTTTTTCAAAATACTTGACCAAAAATTTCACTCGGGCCATTTTTCAATGCTTTTTCCCTTTTTCTTCCTTGTTCCAACCTTCAAACTTGTAGGGTATTGCAATTATTTCTTGGTATAACCACCTAATTTTTATTATTCTCTAACATCTTAAAGATGATTGATGTAAATTACGATAAATCAATTTGTCGAATATAAACTTTTTATTTCAAATATTACAAATTTATTGAGCATTATAAATATGTCCATATAAATTATTTGCTCCACAAGCATCATTTTACTAGTAATTTTTTATGACACATTAGAAAAAATAATGCATGTATTAACTAGATTTATTATTAATATTTTATTTAATATACTTTTTCAACTTATGTATAACTGATTCATGCATGCATCAATTATATGTTCTATTTAATATTATGCTATGTATAACTTATATTCTCTTTGTCCCAAAATATGTGTCATGTTAGCAAAAAAAAATCTAAAATAAGTGTCACCTTAGAAATTCTAGACAAAATTATGTTTTTCCAACTATCGTACTTTTATACTCCAACCCCTTAATAATATTCAATTTTCAAGAAATTAAAGGTAGTTTAGTAAACCATACATTGCATTTATTCTTTTGTTTTACTAATGTGACACTTATTTTGGGGTGAATGGAGTACATGAAAAACAATGATATTAACAAAGCAAGAGCTTTTAATGCATGCATTGGCATGGTTAAAGATATAATTGTCCCTCAAATCCTATTCCACATCCTTTCCATCATTTTTGTAGAGAATTCTTTTTATATTAATATTTTCTTTTATAAATGACGCAATGCATATTATTTTTTATATAAAAATCCAAACATTACTTAAAAATTATTGTAGTATAACTAATAGATTTTAAACTTTGCACACCATAAGTGTATAGTATATTCTACATCATTAGGTATAGTTGACCTACTATTGCAGCATATCTATTTTTTATAAGTTTTCTTTTTCTTTCTCCTATGTATAACTTATTTTCTAAAATTTAAAATAACCTCCTCAACTCATCTAAGCTGGATTCTCGGTCAAAATTTTCTCTCGCTATCTTTCTTTACTTGTCTTTTTAACCCTGTATTCATTACTCCTTAATGTGATAATTAAATTTTAAGATTTTGATACATATTTTTATACAATGTTTGCACTTTAAATGTTTCTTTGATTCTTTTTTCTAAAAAAAGAATAAGAAAAAAATTAATATCATTTACAAAATTTTCACAAATTATATATTTTGACATAGATTTCATTTTCTCCCCAAAATTAACAAGTGAAAGTGTGGAAGAATTAGTTCTTGAAAGTTCAATAGTATTCGAGGTGAAGGTGCTTATTAATTATGATGATTTTGTTGAGAATATGAAAAATTAGATTTGTGTTGTAAATATATTTTATTTGTAGTGAATGTCTATTATGTGGATTCCTTTAAAAGTTACAAATCCTACTTATATCAAGTCAGTTTTCTACTTGGAGACCAGGTTAGTTTTTTCCTATAAATAAAAGTGTCACGACCCAAACCCCGGGCCATGACTAGTGCCGATTAGGCATTTAGACCACTATTAAATTCCAACACTACAGACTAAAGTCCAATAATTCTACTGAAATTTCGGCAGAGTTTCCTTTGTAATACGGACTAATCGCACCTGCAAGGAAAACTCAGTAGCTCCTAGACAACAGTATAATAACCTGACCATAATACATTAATACATATACGCGGCCCGATAGGGTCTCCGCTGCGGTCCTGC
>JAOTQR010001389.1:0-19108 GCA_025774065.1 Solanum ossicruentum | reverse complement strand
ATCTTACATGTACTAGTTCTATACAAATGAAACATGATATGGTTTGGTCAAATTAGCACCCATTTTTAAAAGTGCTTTAATCTCATATTAGAGGGCGATATGTACGTCTAACGCTTAAGAGTAGTGTATACAAGTTTTAAGTCAAATTGAGGAGATCGCGACCTTAAATGAAGTGAGAGAAATGAGGTGCTTGTAGGACTTAGAAAGCTAGCAGGTGAGACACCTACTTGCTTAGCTTAAATTTGCTAGCTAGACGGAGATGAGGCCTGTCATCGAGTTTGTCCAAGTCCGATTATGAAAAAAGTCCGTATTAGGGGTGTAACTTTAGCCTATGTTTTAGCATCGTAAATGGACAATACTTATGGTCCAAGATGAATAATAGAAGGGCACAAGTACATCACAACCCACTTGACTAATTGGGCCATAACTAAGAAGAGACATTAGGAAAATGGGCAGCCAAGGCCCATCAACTTTGAGACCCATTTAGGCCCAAGTGTGAGGGCCAAGCTGTTGCATCACCAGCTTATTAATAATTGTTAATATGTGGTCAAAGCTCAAGAGAAATTCGGCCAAAGAGACCCTTTAAAAGGGCTCAAAAACAGTCCCTTAAGTCATTTCACTTTTGAACAATTTTCAGCTTTCCTATATACTTTCTTTTACTCTTTACTTCACTTCAGAACACAACAAATAAAACCCCCTAGGGTTCTTGAAGGAAACATCAATCTTGAAGGATAAGGTAAGTGGAAATATCCATGTATTTGGTATACTTTTCCCATGAAAAACAAGAAATATATGCTAGTTATGCTTGTTAACAAAGGTCGGACAACATGTATTTAGAAAGTTGTTGCACACTTGCCTCTTTTTTTAGTGACTTTTCTATGGTTTGTAGGCTGGATTATGCGGAGAAGTTGATGTTCTTAACATCAAGGTTGCTGCCCTGATTTTGTTTGACTTAAAAACGAGTTTTATTGTGCTATCTTATTGTGATTTTGATTGGAACTTGTGGGTTGATGGATGAAAGGCTATTTTCTCACGTCTTTCATGACTGCTTTGGTACTATTCAGGGATTGTTTTAAGGCTGTTTGTATGTATAGATGTGTTGAGAACAGTTTGGCTAAAGTCCAGATAGTTTTGACTTGTTGATGCCAAGATATAGGGAAATGGCTTAATGTTGTGCTACCTGATTGCATGTAGTGGGGAGTTGGTTGTGCTGTGAATTGTGGACTGTTTCTAGTGTGTTACAGACCTAAACTAGGCTATACACCATGTATATGGAATGTGTAGTAGACAACATATGCTTAGGGGTGGAAAGGATGAAATAATGTCGTTGTGTCGATGCTTAAGGGTTGCTGCCCGAAGTTTATTTTTAAATTAGATTGGACTGCCAAGACATGTTTAGTAGTTACTAATGCTTGTTTTATTACCCACACTAATGTAGATCACTACTTGAGAGAAAAGGAGGTTACTTCGAGGTAATAACGAGGTCGTACAACGAGGTATGTAAGGCTACTTGATTTCGTATTACTTGGAATGAAACATAGATCCCTCCTTGGCTAACCATATCTCCACTCTTTCACATGTTCATATGCTCCCATACATAGTCACTATCAAATCTACATACATACGTGGATACCAAGATACATGGGTTCTTGTTACTGAATAAAGTTCCCAGTTGTTTTATCTCATACGCATTTCATTATTTGTGTAACGTACTTTTTTCATTGTCATACTGTCTTGTATGATTATTTACATGTCACATGCTCCATCTATAGTCCAATAGTTCCACTATTATGACCACCAAAAGAATTATCTCAAAAGTAATTGAAAGACAAAGTATATTGCTTATTGATGGGTGGTAACCCAAGGGGTGGAAGAATCACCTAGCAAGGGTCGATCCTATCACGGGGGGTATCCCAAGGGGTGCAAGGAAAAGCCTAGTCAGGGCCGATCCCGATATAGATTTACCACTGATTAACTGGTTATTTGTATTACATACAGTGCACATATTATACAGTAAAGGTAAAGTAATAAAAAGTACATAAAGTACATGATCCCCCAGTATAACTAAAAGTGGTCTCTTATCCTACACTTGTGCATAGTTTCATTTAAGTTGTTACTTCATATACCGTATTTCCTGCCTTACATATTCAGTACATTATCTCATGCTAACGTCCCTTACGGGGGACTTGCATTTCATGTTGCAGGTACAGGTGCTAGTAGATCTCTAGTAGGAGTACAGGATATCCAACAGTTGTTACCAAGCTCTAGGTTGCTTCGAAGCTTTGTGTGTCTAGAACATATAATTTTGTATTGTATAGTTTGTCGAGGGGACCCTGTCCCGACCTTTATCAGATACTTTTCCTATCTAGAGGCTTTGTAGACTATATAAATTAAAGTATGGTCATGTCCCATACTTTAGATAATGCGGCCCCAATGGCCTAGCCATATCCATTTCCTTTTGGCTTGTTATTACTGTTTACTTTCTTAAAGGCATGTTGAATGTAGAAATCCCTTATAATATTTATAGAAAGTGCTAAGATACATGTTGGTTCTCTCGAGCCTTATCGGCAACGGGTGCCAGTCCGCCTTAACAGGACTTTGGACGTGACAACATATGCACATATACCCACCACATTTGACTAAATTTACATGACAAGGATTCTTATGTTGATGAAAGACTATTGCATGTTTTACAAGACAAGCATGGCATGAATTATTATGGGCTCCTAAGTATATGAACTCATGAAAAGTTCCTATAAGTTATAAGTAAGATGTTGAGCCCTTATACTCTATTTTACCCTCTTTTGAGTGAGTAATGTCTACATGAAGGGGTCAAGCATAATAACTATTTTACCATCAATTGCAAACTAAAGCTCACTAGAAGGGACCAAGCATATTACTGAAATGACTCCAAAAAGTGCCTGAAGATATGCCTCAAAAGTGCTCGGAATCGTAATTTTCATATATCTCAAATCCCGAGCGTGATATCAAAAATCAAAACTTCATATTCTTGTTCAGGGGGAAAATTGAGTGGGAAATGGGTATAACCTGAATTTTAGGGCAACCGTATAGAAATCCAAAAATGCCATGTAAGCAATTTCCAGTGAGCTAGCGTGCCCCAGGCGCGATGCGCTAGGGTCGCGAGGAAGGTGTACTTTTGTCCAATTTTATTAGTTCGGTCTAAGGCTTTTGGGTCTTTGTCCGAAGTCTTCCATACATGAAAACACCTATACTTTGCCATATTTCACTTTCATATCATACAAGACAATCCCCAATGCTCTCTCAAACACCTAGACAAATATTTTACCCAATTCAAGTGTCCCAAACTCACTTTCGGATCTCAAGAAACACATTCAAGCTTCAAGATCTAACTCAAATCTAAGTCAACCTTATTTATGTCATTTAAGACTATCGTGGGTCCCCTACATCAAGCCAAGTTCAAAGGAATTTTCGTTGGCTAAATTTTGCACAAGTACTGGTAGGAGGGTCAACTTTAAAAGGGCATATGTTTTGGCAGACAAAGAACTGGGTCACCCAAGAACTACCAAATTAAAGCTCTTTGAATTTGGTTTACAACACACTTGGTTTCACCTTATTTATAGTTCGGATGAAGAAGTTATACCCATTTTCGTGGAACTCGTATGTGCAGTGGTATGTATAGATATTTTGCCAAATCTCGTTTCATTGATGACATTCCGTAAATTTAGTCATTTCTAATTGTCTTTAAGGGATTCCTATGCTATTTTAACACTTTCTAAAGACCTAAACCCTTTCCTAAAGCTCAAATTCACTCCTCCAATTGGAATACACTCTCAAATTCTCTCAAGAGCCTCCATCAAAACCCCCAATACAAATTCAAGGAAACTCAGGAGCAAGCTTTGGATTCCAAAACCCACTTCCAAACTTCAAGACTTTCGTAACTCAATTTTAAGAAATTCAAGGTCTAAGATATATGGGTTTCATTCATGGGTACCTTTCACCCATGAAGCCCAATCTTCCATTTCTATGAAAATTACATATTTCCATGTTGTGTTGCTTATGGGTATTATTCATTAGAGATTATGATCATATACTTTATTGGGATTTTATGAAAGTTTGGTTGAAAATACATGATTATTCATTTTTAAGTCTATACCATGAGATGATTTACCAATTATGATTATGCATGTTTTGAGCTTTAGAACCGTAATCTCTCTTGGGATTTGATGAGGGACTTCAGTGTGTTTTGTAAGATGGTATTACCAAGTATTGGTGGGCTATTTTACTTCAAGTATTCTTGCATGATTTTACTCTTGAATTGCATGATTTTATACTAGCATTACACACTCACCAAGTGTTTGATGAAATATCCAGTTATGATTTCTTGAGGAAATAAAGGTCCAATGCATGTCTTATGAGTTGAATGACTTTATGATGATGAAAGGAATATACTTACATGATATTCTTCTATACAGTGTTGGAAATTTACCATGCCAACATGTCGGGGGGTTTGTACCTTGGTCACCTAGGGTGGTAGGGTGAGACGATCCACCAACCATGTCGGGAGGGTTTGTACCTCAGTCACCAAGGGTGGTAGGGTGAGACAATCCACCAACCATTTCGGGGGATTTGTACCTTGATAACCATGTCAGGGGGTTTGTACCTCGGTCTCCAAGGGTGGTAGGGTAAGACGATCCACTAACTAATTGAGGGGTTGGTACCTCAATCACAAAGGGTAGGGTGAGACGATCCACCACTATATAATGGTCTCTTCTTCCACATGTATTACATTTTCTGTAAGCATGATTTATTCTAAGAATCTTCCATGCATGTCATATTGCTATATGCTCATGTATCGCCTAACTATAAATTTTGATTATGTTGCCTATCGTTTGTTACATTGTATCCTACATACTTAGTACATTCAAACATACTAACATATACTCTATGACTACATGATATTACCATGTAGGAACCAGAGCTCCAATTGATTTTCCTCCTCATGGCTAGACGAATTGTTCAAGTTAGATTTTGGTGAGCCCTCAAGTCCGGGGACAATATCTATCTTCTTTCATGCTTATGTTTAGATATTTGGATTACCTAATGTCATTATATGAGGGTGAGCCCGGTTGCTTGTCTTTTCCCCCACTAAGTTTTATTTTGAGGTGCTTTTGGACAAATATTTAAGGATGTTATGAGCTTGACTCACTCTTTGACTCTCTTGATGTTTTTTTGAAATGAAGGTTTTCCCTTAGTCCCTATGCCCTTATTTCTACTCGATTATTGTGTTTAATTGCTTCCACAACCAAGGGTGTGCAGTGATATGATAAGAGGCTTGCTTGGGGTTCCTTTGGGTCCCCCATGCAATGTGTCACATCTAGGCCCTAGTTTGGGTCTTGACAAACTTGGTATTAGAGCACTAGGTTGTTAGGTCCTCAGCATCCAAATACTGCATCGATTAGAGTCCTATTCATAGTTGTGAAGCATGCCACAACAATGAATAGGAAGCTATGAGGCATTCTAGGAAATGTTTCCCTTATTCATGATCTATGTCGTGCGATAGAGTTAGGTCCCCTAGGGCTTATTGCTAATCCTTAACCGTTACATTTCATGATATGTCTCAAGCTACTCAGGATGGTGATATATTATTGAATGCGGAGGTTCGTAATGCTCTATGGGTAATGACCCAAATGGTAAAAAAATTGGCAACTCAACTCATTCAACAAGAGAGTGCTCTCGAGACCTCAAATGGTAAAAGGAGAGGTAGTAGGGGCCAAAGGGCCCGTATTAAAGGTAAGTTAAAAAGTCACAAAGATAGAGGTGATGTATGTGTTCAACATGTAGTAAAGTTTATAGAGGCTCATGTTTGAAGGGCACCAATGCTTGTTTCGGTAGTGGTGGAGTGGGACATAAGAGGAAGAATTGCCCCCATAAACGTAATAAGAGTAAAGGGGGTGATAAAGGGGTGACTCATCTTAGATTCCCAAAATATGGGAGGCAAGAAGGGGATGAGGCACCTGATGTTGCTACCGGTATGTTGAAATTTCCTTTGATTTTGATGAGTTTGCATTGATGGGCCTAGGTGCCTCTATTTCTTTCATGATGTTTTTGTTGCTAGGTGGGCTTTAAGAGTGTCCCGAGTTGTTATGTGAACGTTTGAAGTCTACCCCCCTTTGTTGAGTCTATTGTTGTTAGAAAGCTCATAGGTATTTTTCGTATTCATATTGCATTAGGTCTTTCCTTGTGACTTGTTGGGCTTGATGTGGTGGATTTGGATGCCATACTTGGGATGGATTAGTTGCATAGATGTTGTGCCTGCTTTGATTATAGTGCTTGTAGAATTAGATTCCACCTCCCTAATAAACCTGTCCTTGAAAGGGGGCTTGTAATGTGGTTGTGAAGGGGTAAGTCCATTTCTTGTCTTAAGGTACAAAGGATCTCTAAGGGTTGCATTTATCATCTTGCAAGAGTTAGGAGTCTTGAACCCAAGTTATCTATTGAGTTAATTCCGCTGATCAATGAGTTAGTGAATGTCCTTTTCGATATTTTGAATTTGGGGTGGTGTCTTTTGGTTTGACTTATGCACCGGTTATGTCTACAGGTCTCATGAATAGAGTCTTTAATCCCTACATTTTGGTATGTTTGTGGTGGTCTCTAGTAATGAAGTATTGATTTATTTGAAGCTTGTGAACCATTTGGAGGGTAGTGTTGCGAAGATTGAGGGAAGAGAGTTGCCTTTGTAGGCCATGTGGTGTCAGAGGAAGGCATTAAAGTGGATCCTAAAAAGACGGATGTGATTAAAAATTGGCCTAGACCATTGACCCCATTGGAGATGAGGAGCTTCTTGGGCTAGCGGGTTACTACTGGAGATTTGTGAATGGGTTCTCTTCTATTGCTTCTCCCATGACTAAGTTGACCCAAAAGAAGGCTAAGTTTTTGTGGACCGATGAGTGTGAAAAGAGTTTCCAAACCTTGAAGGATAAGCTTGTGTCAGCTCCTATCTTGTCTCTACTGGAAGGGTTTGTTGTGTATTGTGATGCCTCCCAAATTAGCTCGTGTTGTGTGTTGATGCAAAATGGTAAGGTGATAGCCTAATGCTTCTAGACAATTTGAGATGCATGAGAAGGATTATCCTATCTATGATCTTGAGTTGCCCGCCGCGGTATTTGCTTCGAAAATTTGATGTCATTGTTTGTATGGGGTGCATGTTGATGTGTTTATCCATCACAAGAGTCTCCAATATGTGTTCATTCAAAGGATCTTTGCTTAAGACATAGGAGGTGGTTAGAAACTTCTTAAGGATTATGATATGAAAGTACATTATCATCTCGGTGAGACTAATGTGGTGGTCGGTGCTTTGAGTGGGGTATCCATGGGTAATTTAGTGATTGATGGGGGTAGCATGGAGGTGACTAGGTAGGTCCACCGATTGGCTAGGTTGAGGGTTAGGTTGGAAGAGGTTGACTATTGGTAGTATTGTGGTTGTTGGTAGTTCAAAGATCTTCCTTGGTTGATGAGGTAGAAGCAAAGCAAGATCTATATTCCTCCTTGTTAAAACTGAAGGCTTGGGTGAGCGTTGGCAAGGTGGAGGTTTTCTCCCAAGGGGGAGAGGATGCCCTTAGGTACTAAGGTAGGTTGTGTGTGCCTAGTGTTGATGGCTTGAGGAAGAGGGTTCTTGATGAGACTAACAGTAGTTATCATCTTAGCATTCGTATAGCTTCTTTAAAGACTCCTTATGGTAGATGTTGTATGTCCCCGAGTGGGTGGTTTGAAGCGGGAGAAATGGCTTTGTTGGGTCTAAATCTGATTATGGAGGGCATGGAGAAGGTGAAGTTGATTAAGGAAAGGATGAAACAACCCAAAGTCGTCAAAAGTCCTATGACTATGAGTGGAGAAAGGATCTAGAATTTAAAGTTGGTGATTAGGGCTATTCGAAGGTTTCGCCCATAAAAGTTTGGTTTTCTTGGTAACGAGGGAATGGAGTTTACAGTTTATGAGTCCCTATAGAGTGTTGAAGAGGATTGGTGAGGTTTCATATGAATGGGAGTTGCCTTTGGATATGGATATGGTTCGTCTGGTTCTTCATTCTTCTAGGTTCAGGAGATGTGTTGGTGATTCAAGTTTTATAGGATTTTTTGAGGATTCTGGACATTGTGGAGGATGAGTTGACTTTATGAGAAGGTCCGGTGGAGAAGTTGTGTGAATATGAGTGAAGATTTATTAATAAGTGTGTGGCGTTCGTCAAGGCCCTTTTTAAGAATAGTTGGAAGTATCATTCGGGGAGTTGGAGCAGACATGGAAGGCAATATCCATGCCTCTTTCATAATATTCAAGCTCATGATAACAAATCCAGTCCTTTTTATGATTTCAAGTCCTAAGTCTCAACATTTATGTCGTTTGCATGCATTCATGCTTATATTGGTGATTTTAACACATCTTGAGATTTTTGAAAATGGTGTTTAAGTGTATTGATGCATCCTTGTTGGGGTTGTTCGCTCCATGATTACTCTTCTCGCATACGTTTCTTTGACATTCGGGGATGAATGTTCCCAAGGGGAAGATACTGAAACGACCCCAAAAAGTGCCCGAAAATGTGCCTTTGAAGTGTTCGAAATCGTAATTTCCATATATCACAAAATCCGTGCATGATATCAAAAATCATACTTCATATTCTTGTTCAGGGGCAAAATTGAGTGGGAAATGGGTCTAATCCAAATTTTAGAGCAACCGTATCAGAATTAGAAAACACCAAGTGAGCAATTTCCAGTGAGCTAGCGCGCTGAAGGTGTATTTTTGTCCCGTTTTATTAGTTCAGTCAAAGGCTTTCGGGTCTTGGGCCTAAGTTATCCCATACATGAAAATACCTATACTTAGACATATTTCACTTTCATATCATAAAAGACATTCTCCAATACTGTCTCAAACACTTAGACAAATAGTTCACCCAATTCAAGTGTCCCAAACTCACTTCCGAATCTCAAGAAACTCATTCAAGCTTCAAGCTCTCATTCAAATCTAAGTCAAGCTTATTTATGTAGTTTAAGACCATTGTGGGTCCCCTACATCAAGCCTAGCACAAGTACCGGTAGGAGGGTCAACTTTAAAGGGGCATATCTCTTAGCACAAAAAGAACTGGTGGCCCATGACCTACCAAATAAAAGCTCTTTGAATAAGCTTGCCCAAAGCACTTGGTTTCACCTGATTTAGAGTTCGGATGAAGAAGTTATGCTCGTTTTAGTAGAACTCGTATGTGCAGGGGTATATACAGGTTTTTTTGCCAAATCCCGTTTCATTAATGGTATTCCGTAAATTTAGTCATTTTCTATTGGTCTTTTAGGGATTCCAATGCTATCTTAACACTTCCTAAAGACCTAAACCCTTTCCTAAAGATCAAATTTACTCCTCCCAATTGGAATACACTCTCAAATTCTCTCAAGAGCCTCCATCAAAACTCCAATATAAATTAAAGAAAACTCAAGAGCAAGCTTAGGATTCCAAGACCCACTTCCAAACTTCAAGTCTTTCACAACTCAATTTCAAGAATTCAAGGTTTGTGTGTGAGTTTCATTCATGGGTACCTTTCATCCATGAAGCCCAATCTTCCATTTCTATGAAAATTACATGTTAAAAAGTTGTGTTGCTTAAGGGTATTATTCATTAGAGATTATGATGATATACTTTATTAGGATTTTATGAAAGTTTGGTTGAAAATACATGATTACTTATTTTTAAGTCTACACCATGAGATAATTTACCAATTATGATTATGCATGTTTTAAGCTTTAGAACCATGATCTCTCTTAGGATTTGATGAGGGGTTTGAATGTACTTTGCAAGATGGTATTACAAGTATTGGTGGGCTGTTTTACTTCAAGTTTTCTTGCATGATTTCATCTTGAATTGCATGATTTTATACTAGCATTACACACCCGCCAAGTGTTTGATGAAATGTCCGATTATGATTTCTTGAGGAATTGAAGGTCCGATTCATGTCTTATGAGTTGAATGACTTTACGATGATGAAAGAAATGTATATGATATTCTTCTATATAGTGTTGGAAATTGACCGTGCCAACCATGTCGAGGGTTTTTACCTCGGTCACCAAGGGTGGTAGGGTGAGACGATCCATCAACTATGTCGGAGGGTTTGTACCTCGATCACCAAGGGCAGTAGGGTGAAATGATACACCAACCATGTCGGGGGGTTTGTACCTTGATAACCATGTCAGGGGGTTTGTACCTCGGTCACCAAGGGTGGTAGGGTGAGATGATGCACCAACTAATTGAGGGGTTGGTACCTCAATCACCAATGGTGGTAGGGTCAGACAATCCACCAATATATGATGGTCTCTTCTTACATATGTATTATGTTCTATGTAAGCATGATTTACTCTAAGAATCTTCCATGCATGTCATATTGCTATATGCTCATCTATTTCCTAATTATGCATTTTGATTATGTTGCCTATCTATTGTTTCATTGCATCCTACATACTTAGTACATCCAAACGTACTAACACATACTCTATGCCTACATGATATTACCATGTAGGAACCAGAGCTCCTATTGATTCTCCTCCTCGTGGCTAAATGAATTGTTCTAATTAGTTTTTGGTGAGTCCTTAAGTCCGGGGACACGATATATTTTCTTTCGTGCTTATGTTTAGACTATATCTCGTGTATTTGGATTACCTAATATTAGTATGAGGGTGAGCCCAGTTGCTTGTCTTGGCCCCTGCTAAGTTATATGTTTAGAGGTGTTGTTGGGCAAATCTGTAAGGATGTTAAGAGCTTGACTCTCTCTTTGACTCTCTTGATGTTTTTATGAAATGAAGGTTTTCCCTTAGTCCCTATGCCCTTATTTATACTCGATTATTGTGGTAATTGCTTCCGCGACCAAGGATATATAATTATATCTTAAGAGGCATGTTTGGGATTCCTTCGGGCCCCCCCATGTGCCGTGTCACATCTAGGCCCTAGTTTGGGTCGTGACAATTACAAGTCCTACCCTCATGTATAATGTACTGCCCGGTAGAAAGGGTCAGGTTTATGGAATGTTTTTACCCTCAAGTATAAGGTATATGCCCACGTGTCGGGGTCAAGTATATAAATGAGCTACTCTTGCCATGTTTAAGGTTTTTACAAGTCATTCAAGTTATGATTAAATTTATGATTATGTCAAGTATTCTGTGGGATTAGACTTAGCACTAGGTGGGAGCTCGACCCAAGGGATCCTTAGACTTAGCACTAGGTGGGAGCTCGACCCAAGGGATCCTTATATAAAGTCTTGGTCTCTTAACTATGTTCCACCATAAGTTTATATTATTTCCCTAAATGGGATTTACTAGTTGATCCAACTAGGACAAGTTACCCACTATGTGGGGCCAAGTTTCGTTTACCTTAGCAAGTAGACTACTTCTTTTCTGGTGAGGAGACAAACATCGGGATTCCAAGTAGTAGCTCACTTGGTCTTATATGCTGGTTAAGGTCTGCTCCCGCATATGTATTTCATATTATGCAAGTTGGACTATCTACATGCATGTTTTAGCTCAAGCATTGATCAAACATGTCATATTGGTCTTATATCTATTGATTATACTTGTGCATCTTGTTAATTATGGATTATGCCATTGTTGTGTTGCATCCTGCATACTTAGTACAATCCAAGTACTAATGCATACTTCTTTGCCTACATAATTTAACCATGTAATTACCGGAGCTACCATTTACCCTCCTCCTCCATGTGGCTAGATGGATCTTTTGAAGACTAATATTGGTGAGTCCACTCCGAGGACAATATCCACCTTACTTTCATGCTGACATGTCTATTTTTGGACACTTATCGTTTGAGGTTGAGCCTGAGTGTCTTGGCCCTCGTTCCATTCGTATTAGAGGTGTTATTGGATATGGATATTTATGTATTGAACTTTGACTCCCATTATGCTTATGTAGGTAGGAAAGACTTCCCTTAATGCCTTTATTCCCCTCTATGATATTTATATATTGATGATGAGATGAAAGTACGAAGTCCCTAAAATATTCCCATAGCATGAGCCATACTTACCTACCTCTTAGACTTTATTTGTTATGTGATTCATGCAAATCCTTTTCCCCATAACATTCCTATAGCTTGAGTCCAAAGTCTAGCTTCCCTTAGAATTATTTGTTACTTTCTTGTTGTTTAATTATGCTTTAGCAACCAAGGATGTACAAATGATATGCTAAGAGGCTTGTTTAGGGTCCATTAGGGTTCCCCATTCGCCGTGTCAGGCCCTAGGTGTGGGTTGTGACAAGCATGGTATCAGACACTAGGTTTGTTAATGGTCCTTGGAAATCCAACATACCGCATCAAGTAGAGTCTTGTTCATGGTTGTGAAGAGCGCCACAACTATGAGGTTATAAGGCATTTTGGAAAATGGTTCACTTATTCATGATCTATGTCATGTCTTAGATTTAAAATAAGGTTTCCTTCCCTAATGGGTGGTCTTTTGTTATTTTAGATCATATGGAAACCAAGGAAAAGGGCACAAAGGGCTCTCACACCCAAGGAAGGTCCGGCTTATTCGACTCCTTAAGCTCCCCAAGAAGAAGGGGTTACGCACGCCGAATACTGTAATGACATTTCCATGTTGGCACAACCTGTGACTAACCAATTAAACCAAGGAGCCCAAGCTCCTAAATCTCCCACCTCGGCTTCAAGAGTGAGGGACTTTGCAAGGATGAACCCTCTAGAGTTCTATCCCTCCAAAACAGAAGAGGACCCCAAGAGTTCATTGATGAGATATATAAAATGCTTTCTATTATAGGGGTGATTTTGGAGGATAAGGTTGACCATGTGGCCTACCAACTCAGGGGTGTTGCATAAATTGTTTTTACTCAATGGACGCTGGAGAGAGAGAACAATGATCCTATCCCATAGGAGGAATTTAAGGTCACCTTCTTCAATCGTTTCTTCCCTATTGAATTGAGAGAGGCAAAGATGATGGAGTTCATGAATCAAGGCTCCATAAGTGTGAGAAAGTATTCCCTTCAGTTCACAAAAAATTCTCCTTACTTGGTTACCGACCCTAGGGCAAGAATGAATAAGTTTGTATCGGGGGTATCCGACTTGGTGAATGAAGAATGTCACACCGCTATGCTTATGGATGATATGGACTTGTCCCGGCTCATGACTTACACCAAACAACTTGAAGGGGAGAAACTTAGGAAGAGAAGGAGTGGAGAATCCAAGAGGGTCAAGTATGATGGTGGTTTCCAAGGTGCTAAGGATCGCCATTTCTAACAAGGTCACAAATTCCAGTGTCATGGGTCCTCTAATTCTCAAAACAAAAGATTTGCTAATCATAGGGTGCCTAGCCATATGGTTCAAGGTGGAAAAGGTGGGATTACTCTTCCAAGGTGCCCAAAATGTAGAAGAAATCATGGTGGCAAATGGTTGAGGGGTTCAAACGCTTGCTATGGGTGTGAGAAAAGCAGGCCACATGGTTGTCGATTGTCCGTATACTCAAAATAAGGGTAAAGATGGTCATCATCAAGGACAAGGTGCTCATGTTGATAAAGGGAACAAAGAGGCCAACAAGGGGGTGCTCCATGTCACAATCGGTTTTATGCTCTTCAGGGGAGGCAACGAGTGGATGAGGTGCCTGATGTTGTTACTGGAATGTTAAAGATTTATCATCATGATGTGTTTGCTTTATTGGATCCGGGTGCAAAACCTTTTTCATTACTCCTTTTGTTGCCAATAAGCTTTATGTGTGTCCCGAATTTTCTAATCAATGTTATTACACATATTTCTTTACATTCAAGGATGAATGATCCCAAGGGGGAGGTATTGTAACACCTCTCATGTGCCTCAAAAAAGTGTGCTACAGTATATTTCTTAGATATCTGAAAATTCATGCATGATTTATTATATCTGACTTCGTATTCATTTTTAGGAGGCAAATTGTGTAGGAAAGGAGTGGGCTTCGATTTTTAGATGGTCCATAGCAAAGAAACTTTTTGCTATGGGGGCTAAAGTAGAAAGGGTATGCAACCAGGCTGCATCGCGGAATTGTCATGCACTAGTGCAAAAAGAGCGTAAACACATTTTCGAGCCAAAACAGGGGAAAATTGAACTTCATGCGAAATGTACTAGTTTGCGTCGTAGACTTATCACAGACTAGTTCAACAGGTTCCTTAATTTTCTATTTTCATTTAAGGAAAATTGGGTAATAACTCAGTGCCTATATAGATGGAAACCCTTATTCCTTGGCCATTTTTCATCAACTATCCCATTAAAATTCAAGAATCTCAAGAACTTGCTTTGGATTTCAAGAGCCAGATTCAAGCCTCAAGTCCTCCTCAAGTCTTTCTTGAAGAAAACTCTAAGATTAAGGTATGTGGGCTTCATTCATGGGGATTCTTCCACCTTTGAAGCCTGTCCTTCTCATTTAGCAATTTTCATGATTTTTAAGGTTGAATACTTTGTGGGTAAACTTTATATGCATTATAAAATATGAGTTGAATTTGGATTCTTCAAGTATTGATTGATTAAGCATAAATATCCAGTGAAAGCTTATTCCATGAGTTGATTTATATATATTGAGGCTATGCATGATGTGAACTATGTATACTATGAAAGATTGTGAATTTTTAAGATGAATCTCATGAAACCCAAATTTGGGTTTCTACAATAATGTTGGTGGGTTGAAATGAATGATGTCTAAATAAATTAATTTTACACCTCTCTTGTCTTATACTCTTGAATGACATGATTTAAGCATATGTACATATACCCACTATGTTTGACTAAATTTACTTGACAAGGGTTATTATGTTGTTGAAAGACTGTTGCATGTTTTGCAAGACAAGCATGATATGATTAATTATGGGCTCCTAAGCATGCATTGAACTCATGAAAAGTTCCTATGATTTATAGGTATGATGTTGAGCCATTATACTATATTCTACCCTCTTGGGAGTGAGTACTGTCTACATGAGGGGGTCAAGCATGATAACTATTTTACCCTCATGTGCAAACTAAAGCTCACTAGAAAGGGCCAAGCATCTTAGAAGTCCTATCCTCAGCTGCAATGCAATGCCCGCTAGGAAGGGGTAGAGTTTATGAAATATTTTTATCCTCTCGTATAAGGTATTTTCCCAGGTGTAGGAGCCAAGTATATGAATAAGCTACTCTTGCCATGTTATCACGATTTTTTCTAGTCATTCAAGTTATGATTATGTCAAGTATTCCGTGGGATTACATTTACTACCGAAAGAGGCTTAAGGTGGGGCTCGACCCAAGGGGTCCTTACATAAAGTCTTGGTCTCTTAACTATCTGCCACCATAGATTTATATTATTTCCCTAAATGGGAATTACTAGTGGATCTAACTAGGAAAAGTTACCCACTATGTAGGCGCCAAGTTTGGTTCATCTTAGCATGCAGACCACTCCATTTTTGATGAGGAGACAAACATCAAGATTCCAAGTAGTAGCTCACTTGTCCTTATACATTGGTCAGGGTCTCCTCCCACATATGTAAATTATGTTACGCAAGTTGGACTATCTACATGCATGTTTTAGCTTAAGCATTGATCATACATGTCATATTGTTGCATTATACTTATGTATCTTGTTCATTATGGATTATGTCATTGTTGCATTGCACCCCCCTTTACTTAGTACATTCCACGTTCTAATGCATACTTCTTTGCCTAAATGATTTAACCATGTAGGGACCAGAGATCCTATTCACCATCCTCCTCTATGTGGCTAGAGGGATCTTTTGAAGACTACTATTGATGGGTCCTCCACCCCGGGGACAATATCCACCTTACTTACATGCTCTTCTTAAGACTTGTCTATTTTGGATATTTATCTTTTGCAGGTGAGCCCAGGAGATGTCTTTGCCCCCAATCCATTTGTATTAGAGGTGTTGTTAGATATGGATATTTATGTATTGAGTTTGAGTCCCATTATGCATATGTAGTTATGAAAGAATTCCCCTAGTCCCTTTATTCCTCTCTATGCTTTTTATATGTTGAGGATGAGATGGTAAGTCCCAAGTTCCATAGCATGAGTCATACTTACCCGCTCCGTAGACTTTATTTGTTATGTGATTTATGCAAATCCTCTTCCCAATAACATCCCCATAGCTTGAGTCCAAAATTTCTCTTACCTAAGAATCATTTGTTATTTTCTTGTTGTTTAATTATGTTTCCACAACCAAGTATGTGCAAATGATATTCTACGAGGCTTGTTTGGGGTCCCTTAGGGTTCCCCATTCGCCGTGTCACATCAAGACCCTTGGCTTGGGTTGTGACATCTACTCATGATTTGTGTAGATGCAAGAATTATGAATTTAAATAATATAGTAGAGAACTTATACAATTGAACTAAGCACAAGAAAATCCAAGCTTCGATGAGAATCACAAGACAATAAGAGATGAAATCTAAGTGTACAAGTGTTTCTCAAACTCTCAAATGTTTTTCTCCACTCTATCTTACTATTTTTCTGCTAACACTTCGAACTCTCCAGGAAAAAAACAATGTACAAACCTATTTATAATGTTTAAAATACAAGTCCTTCACAAAATAAGATGACTGGGTCGGTATGCCTCACGAGATGCTTGTATAGTGACTTATGACCCGTAATAGGATTTTCGTACTTTGTTGCTACAAATCTGGACTAGTCTTCTATGACACCCCTCTTCGACCCATAGGGTTTTCGTCTGATGAAACTTTAGAAAGTCCTCCTTCTCTGATCCTCAGAGTACGAGAGTTGATGTACAACTTATAAATTGTGTAACGGCTCATCTACATGTTCGTAGACCAAACTTCAGAAATCACCCCTCACTGGAATTGTACATGAATCCACCTTCACAGCCCATAGAACACTCTACAGCCCATAAAGGGTCTCGTAAATACTTAAATATTAGCAACTTCTACCTATTCTACCCAAAATCAATACCAACCTTGAAATCCTACAAAACAAACACAAAACACATAAAACCAACTAACAGTTCATTGACAACACACAAAATTCCAGATTTTAAACATCAAAAGTATTATATTTTGACAGCATATCAACACCCTCAATCTAAAATTGTTGCTTGTTCTCAAATGATGGATTCAATATATATAAATAGTACAATAACATACAGGCCTCAATCTAAGGGCATACACCTCATCAAACTTCAGTATTGATACCCGTACCACTTTTCAAAACGCCATTAGATAGCTATCCATCAAATCAATGCTGGTTAATGCATGCAACAATGTAACTATGACAACCGAGGTACTATTAACAAAGCCTCAATCACTAATTAAACCTAATGTTAACAATGCAATTCAAGTGCCCTCACAGAAGGAAATCTCATATCTCGTTCTTAAAAACGTTTTCATGTATAATTTTGGGACTATGCAAAATCGCTCACTCTCACAAAAGGAATTCTTGTATCATGCCTAATACTATATGCTTGCCCCTATAGTCATGACTAAACCCATGACTACTTAGACTAGGATCACTTTAGGACTTTACAGGCTTGTAACGTAGGCTCAGGGGCTTTGGTCTGATATTATGGGAACATAGTGACTAAAGGCTCTCCTTGATACTGCGTCTTTCTACACTTTTGCCATACCAACACTGTTACTTTTATTCCATTCTCCCTCTTCTCCTATTTCAAGCTTTTCTAGGTGCTTTCTTTTTATTTTCAGCCTTATGCCTTGCTTTTATACTTAATTTTTCCTTTTAACGCATAAGTATTAAATCACTTATTTTTTCTTGTACCTAGTACATGGTTTTTCTCCTTTTCCATGTATTATTAACTTTATCCCTCATTTTGTGGTTTACCCTCACACCAGTAAGTCTCAACTTAGGCTTTTGACTTGAGTTGAGGTGCACATTATCCAACCTTAGAACCAGGGTCACTTTTGGTAGCCACCCTCAACTGAGGTTATTTGCCTCAGTCATGGTGCATAATGTTCAAGGAAAGACCAAGGCCAATTTCAGGATTTTACAACTAATAAGGCTAGGTTACTTAGGTTTTTACGAAGAATAAGTACATGTCAGGTTCAAAAATTAGGATTCAGGGATATTTTACAATTTTGGTTGGTTATTTAGGCTAAGTGACCTGTTATGAACAATGGCCTAAGATCCTTTCGTAATCCAACTAACCTATAGTCTAAACTAGAGTAACAAGGCAATTTCTTAATTGAAACATAGTACATGAATTTAGCAATTTAAGCTCACACTCACATGGCACTGCTTACATTATCAACAAAAGACTCTCAGATCATGTTTTTCATCTCAATTCTATCCTCACTTGTCAGAATAAACGTTGTCAACACACTTAAACGTGCGTGGTTGCTTTCTAGACTAAATATTAAAAAATTTAGTAGGTATCATTTTCCAAAAAAAACATGCATATGCCACAAATATCAGTACTATATGCTACAAATACTACTTAAACATCCTTAAGCATGTCGGTTCTATAGAAAATAAATATCCATGGGAAAAAAGAACACAAGCAAGAAAACCCCCCACGATTCAAAATATGGGGTACTTATAGGCCAGAACTTCTCAAAATTCACTTAGGCCCATAGCTCCCCACACCCTATCGAAAAAGAGGTGCACGACTCAATGCACACAATCAAACAAAATAAACTACAGGGATAAGAAAAAGCATACTTATGTACCTAAGTGCCAGTCCCTCCCATAGGTTGCCTCCCAAGCAATACCTGATTTATTATTATGGCATGACATAGACAGCGTGAGTACTCAGATGTCCTCAAGCTCTCATGTTTCCTTGTCAACTGTCGTAGAAGAATCGGGGGTGTTCCCCTCACCACTAGTCGTACCCATCTTTCACCGGTCAGTATCCTTTAGGTGTTGTACTTTAGTTTTGGGCTTTATGCCCCTCTAGAACTAACTGAGTTGAGTTGATACTTGTCCAAAATGAAAGTCGAAACATTTGATCACATTAGAATATGGTCCGATTTTTTAATTTGTGCTGACGATGTCAGATTTAATCCCCCTCAAGGTCATATCTTGTGTGTCATCCTTTCTTGACTGTTGGATTAAGCATCTCTTCAAGACATAGAAATTCCTACTTGAAAGTGGGAAGAGATCAACATGGATTTTGTGA
>JAOTQR010001378.1:0-19109 GCA_025774065.1 Solanum ossicruentum | reverse complement strand
AGGTTCAAGACAATCATGTGTCTATTATTAGAAACATATATACTCAGTTTGTTGACATATTAGCTGGTGGATCCAACCAAATATAAAACAAAATGAATTTGATTAGTTGACAAGTAAGACATATACTTTATAGACCTTATTTCACTACCTTGATCGTGTTGGGCTATTTAAGATCTGTAACTTTTAATTTGAAGATGAAGAAAGAGGAAGAAGATGAATAGTAGCTCGGTTTTAGAGAGAAGAGAGAGAAAAAATTGTTAGAGAGAGAGAGAGACAGGTCTTTCTTTTTTCGTGGTAAACTCAAAAATTTGGGTAACCTCCACGGCGATAGGGCTATATATATTAATGATATCCGAATATATTATCAGGCTCCACTACCTAACAGATCGATAAGATGCACTTCAACTAATGGAAGAGAAGTAGATAAGATGATAGAGTGGTGATTTGTAACATATATGTCGTATGCACTGCTAACATTGTTTTTGTTTTGTAGAAGATTGCAGCATTGTGACTATATTTTGCTTTTACATGCAGATAAACATATACATGAGAATCACAAAAACGGTCAAGTTAAATGTCAAGGAATCAGAGAGTGTTGGAAATGTCAGCGTTGCTACAAGACAAGGAGGGAATACCGGCATGTCATCAATGTCTGTTTTCAGAAGATGGTAAGCTAATGGATGGACAGAATCTACTTGAGTATGACGCTCGCAAGAACTCCACTCTTCATGCTTATGTTGAAGATAAAATCTCGGAGATCACATTACTTGTAAAGAGATCCTATTCTGAAGATATTAGTATTGTTTATTTAAAGGTTTATGAAACTATCCAGGATGTCAAATCTATAGTTTCTTCCATAGAAGGAAGAAACTGAGGCGAATTCTCTCTTATTCATGATGGGAAGTTCCTTGAAGATAACAAAACCTTATCGTCTCTCAATTTTCATGATGGTACAGTTCTTCATTTGGTGCTCAATCGTGCAGACAAGTTTCGTATATTTGTCATATTGCCAACTCGTGGAATCATACAAATAGAGGTCAAGGTTACCTTATTTGTTCATGATGTTAAAACGGTTACAAAGAGTAAGGTTGGCCACTCAATTCACTATATGGATCTGTTTATGGGAAAACAGAAACTGGATGATCAGACTGTTGGGGAAGCAACAACGAAACACAAATAGAAGCGTAATAAAATCTTTTCCCCTAAATAAATAAGATGAATGACAAGGCACAATGAACTCCAAATTTCCAGCAGCAACAGATCAATTAAAACAATGCAAATAAAGTAGTGAACACACAATTTACGTTGAAACCCCAAATCGGGGAGGAAACCACGGGACCGTTCAACAACAATCCGAAAACTTCCACTAATCACCAAAACTAAGTGGGTACAACATGTTCTCCTCTCTAGTAAACACTAGAGGAAAATACAATCATCAAGAACAACCTTGTCAAGACAACAATCAACAATTTCACCAAAAAATGGAGTAAAAGGACCTAAAAACGCAGGTCTGAAAAATGCAGCAAGAAAATGACCTTCCGGGCATCAAAACGAAAAGTTGATTCTTGGAGTTGAAGAGGAGAGTGTCACGAACAACATACTAAAATTTGAGGATGAACGGACTCCGTTTGGCCTTTGATCCAGAAGGAAAACCAGCTGCCATCACAGTGATGAAATTGCAGATTTTTTCTTTCTGTTTTTCTGCTGACTGCCTTTCTGATTTTTCTGCTTCTGCTGACTTCTAATAATCTGTTTTCTTTTCTTTTATATTCCACACACACAAATGAAATGCGCCAAGATAAAATAACACACATTTGGGCTTAAATAACAATCAGTTTTTGGGCCTAAATGTTGTCCAAGTGAAAGAAAAATTGGACACTTTATCCCTTCATGTAGGAGGGATATTCCCCAACACAGACAGAATTGTATCAGTATGATATAAAAGAAGAGGCCTTCTTAAAATTGTGTTGTTATGAAAAACATTATGGTTCAGTTTATGTTTGGAAGTTGGTGAACTTGTTTTATTTTAGATCTTAGAATACCTAGTTTGCTGGATGATATTGATGATGAAAACTAGTGCAATGGTTTTCCTTTCTTCTGTTATCTGCTGATTTTACCTCACTACATGGGTCACTTTCCTCTACTTTGCGTAGAGGGTATACTTTTGATTTCTTTGTGGTATTGATCAATTACTACTTCCACCATCAGGTAGCTCTGTTGTCTCTCGATATTTGAATCAAATGGACAATTCACTTCATTATCTGTGCAAGAAATAAAGGAAAATTTTAGAAATGAGTGAAAATGATTTACACCCCTTTGCTTTAAAAATATAACTCCCCTTCAACTATGAATAATAGATATTCTCCCTCCCCTTTATCCTATGAATGTCACGATCCAAAACTGGATCGTAACTAGAGGAAAGCAACTAAGATAAAACAACCTCAACGCGTAAATTCAAAATCCCAAAACTTAGAGTCATGAGTATAGGAGATTCTAAATAGTCGGAAGAGTAAATACAAGGCTGTCTCATAAAGAAAATACAAAGTTTGGAACAAAAATACAACTAGAAAAGGGTCTCAACAGTACAACGGAGACTTGATAACTAAGTCTCACCACTGTGATCTAGGGAAAGGAAGAAGAACTCCATCATAATAAAAAAACACTATTTGCTTTTTCAAGTTAATTCCTATTCAACAAATAAATGACTATAAATAAAAAAATATTACATACAATACTACTATCATAATTTATAATTTGAGTCTTTGTATGGTTGATATTTTTACTTTCTTGACCACAAATATAAATTGCATAACTTTTAAAGTACTTTTTTGATTTATTATTTCATTTTACAAACTTTATAATAAAGCTTAGAAATAAACGTTCAACGCAGTAAAGGTAAAAAGCCCAAGCTCCTAATTTCAAAATTGAATTATGATTTTACCTCTATAGTAAATTAGGATATAATTATTAGCCCAAACATCATAGAGAAAGAACTATATGATGGTTGAAAATGTTTTTTCATTTCCCAACAAAACTTTAGTTCAATAGCAATTTCTTTAATTTTTCATTCAATTTTTTCCTATTTGTATTTTTTCTTTCCTTCCTTTTCCAGCATTTATTTTTTTTGCAAGAAACCATTTAAAATTTACATGAAAGACACGATATTGTACATCTAATCGTGCATATAAAATAAGTAGAAAGGCATAAAAAACCGAAGAACAAATTTATTGGAGAAGTGTTATATGTGCCTTTGGGGGTGAGAAAATCTGAAAGTCGAACTTAAGAAAAGTCTAAAAACATACAAAGTGTTAGGTTAACAATTGTATATTTTCCGCATCATATTTTATGGACTGAAAATAATACGCATTAAAAAGTTATAATCAACATAAAGTCAATCATATACAAATTTTATGAAGTAGTACGGGACAAGTGCGTAAAGTCTTAAAAGTTACGAAGTGTTAGGTTAACAATTGTATATTTTTCGTAGCATATTTTATGGACTGAAAAATAATACGTGTTAAATAGTTGTAATCAATATAAAGTCAATCATATACAAATTTAATGAAGTAGTAAGGGACAAACGCTCAACGCGCGTTCCCAACGACTAGTTTTAGAAATGAGTGAAAATGATTTACACCCCTTTGCTTTAAAAATATAACTCCCCTTCAACTATGAATAATAGATATCCTCCCTCCCCTTTTATCCTATGAATGTCACAATCCAAAACAGGGTCACAACTAGAAGAAAGTAACTAAGATAAAACAACCACAACACGTAAATTCAAAATCCCAAAACCTGAATTCATGAGTACAAGAGCTTTTAAATAGTATGGAAGTGTAAATACAAGGCTGTCTCATAAAGAAAATACAAAGTCTGGAACAAAAGTACAACAAGAAAAGGGTCTCGACAGTACATCGAAGACTTGATAACTAAGCCTCACCATTGTGATCTAGGGAAAGGAAGAAGAACTCTTTCAGAATAAGATCAACTACCACGGGGAGTCCCTATGCTCGATTTGTAGGGAGGAAATATGTAGTAGGGGTGAGTACACTGAAATGTACCTAGTAAGTTCAACCGACTGGATAGGAGAAATCAAATAAGCATGTAATAACTAAGAATCTCTCTTACCTGCAATGAAGGGGTTAGTACACAATATATACAAAAATAGATAAAGAGAGCAAGTATAATTACGATCAATGCAAACGAAATGATTGAATGCAATGCATGGGGCGGAATCACAATTATCTCACAGTCGGTGTACACATCTATCGAGCTAAAGCTATTAGATAAAAACCCATGGGGGTCTCGAAGACCGTATACTGAAATCTCATCCTTGCCATCTCTGTGTGATCAAGGAGTGTCATAATATCTCAATTTTACCACCTTCGCGTGGTTAAGGGGTTTTAGAAAAGGTGGTATAATATCTCATCCTTGTTATCTCCGCATGGTTAAGGGGTTTTACAAAAGGCAATATCTCAACCTTGCCACCTCCGTATGGTCAAGGGGTGGTATAGATGCAACATAGAGATGAATGCATGTCAATGCCATAAATTAATGTATATGACAACAATATAATAAGATAACTGATAAATAATAATCATAGAACTAGAAAAAGAATATCAAGTGTCACAACTGGAATCAAAAGCCATTACAATGTCTTAAGTTACCATATTTTCACCAATAGTCGAATATACCGATAGTAACGGACTTCGCAAGTTTCAAAATATGCATATAAGTCCCAGAAAGTACCTCAAATACCATCAATTACCACAACCTTTTTAAAATGATATCACAAGTCTCATATTATCACAACAACATCCAAAAGTGTCTCGAATATCAAGGATGCATCTCAATTTGCCAACAAATCACAATTTACTCCAATTCCAAAGCAACCAATACCACACTTCGCCAAAATATCATCACACGACTCAAATTACTCATGAAACAATCTATATCTTACAAGTATCACATAATCATATCCAATAACTCAAATGTAGTCCCAAAAAATTAGTCAAACCTACCTCGATGTCCAAATCGCACTCGAACCAAACATCTGGACACTCCAAGCCTCAAATATGAGGTTGAATCAAGCAACCACTATCACCATAGATAATACGCGTCAAATATGAATTTTGATACCTATATTGGCACGAATAGGATCCAGGGGAAAAATGGTCAAAATTAGGGCTAAAATTCGACATTCAAGAATATGAAAATAAATGAAAAATTATGATTCTACACGAGAAGAGGAGTTGGTGGGTGAAAATCTCACTGAAAGTGAGCTCAAATTGAATGAGAAATCGACATTTAAATTTTAGACATGATGAAAAACCCAATTTTTTGATTCCCAAAATTATGAAATTCAAGGCAAAATCAAGAGAAAAATAATGAAAACCATCAATTTCGGGGATAGAAACACTTATCCAAAAGTTTTGCACGAAAATCCTCTTCAAAGATCGCCCAAGGAAGCTTGAATAGTGATTTGATGATTTAGAACTGTTTAGGGAAAATTACTACTCTACGAACGTGGAGTACCAATCAACTTAAACCTCCACAAATGCAGAGTGTACAAAGAAACTTCTCTGCGAACTCGGAGGGAGGCTCTGCGAATGCGGTGGTCACAAAAGTTCGACCTCTGCGAATGTGTACCCCAATCCTGCGAATGCGGAGTACAAAGTGGGCTTGCACCAGATCATTCACATACCAGCTATATTTCTCAACTTGAAACGGACCCCAGGGTTCATTCGGAACCTGATACACACAAACTAGACATGTACCCATACCAGAAATGGCCTTCAGACTCAATGGAATTATCAGAATTCGATTTTGAGTTATCTAGACCTAGCTCCCGATAAAGCTCACTAAAACTAATTAAAACTCAAAATGCCCAAAATGCCCTTGGAAACTCCAAAAATTACAATTGGACCATTTCTAGCATTAGTTTCACCATTCAAACTAGTAGAATGTCAAAATTTTGATTAGAGCTTCCGAACTCCGAATGTTGACCAAAATCAAACTTAGACCATTTTTAACTCATTTATGCAACTTTCAACCTAAATTCCACATACAGACTCCAAATTTGATTTCGTCACTTCTCCTACACCAAATTCGATATTCTAGAGCTAATGGAATTGACAGATTTCTATTCTGACACAAGAAACTTCAAATTGTATAAAAACTCATTTTTTCAATAACTTAGCTTCCAAAAATGTGAAAAATCATATTTTCCACTTTTTAAGTACAGGTTCTTAGTTCCAACAACACAGATAGTTCAAAATAGATCCAAAGTAACTTATGAAAGGGAAAAAATAGTAATTTTTTTCAAATAAGCTCAAAAATACCCGGCAAGATCATCACATCATTCACCACTACAAATAATGTTTATCTTTGAACATAAGAGAAAATAAGGTACCTGATGCCTAAAAAAAGCTCAACTATCTAGCCTACATGTCTGACTCCAAATCCTAAGTAGCCACCTTAATAGGACGGTGCCACCACTGAACCTTCACCGAAGGTATGTCCTTGGATCTCAACCTCTAGACCTGCAGCCAGTCGAATATAGCTACGGGCTCCTCCTCATAAGATATAGTTGAACTCAAGTCAACTGAATCATAGAAAATCACATGTGACTCATCTAGAATATACTGGCGGAGCATAGAAACAATAAGTGCTGAATGAACTATTGATATGTTAACCATATCAGATATCATATCTAATATAATTCTGAAAGATTCAGAAAATATTCTGCTTTAACTATGCAGAATCACATCCTTGATATTGTGGAAGATGTGATATGCTATTGTGCTAGAATCATGCTTGTATTTAGTATTTATGAATCTTTATGTGTGTGTGTATATATATAGTAGCTAGTTGTATCAATTGTAAAACATTGAATACAAAATATTTTTCAACTCCTTTTGATTCTTGATTTTCAATAGTTATCATGGTATCAAGAGCCTAATTTTTTTTCAGGAAACTATTTTACCTTTTACTCTTTGTTGTTATTTGATTTCTGCCATAAGATTATCTTGTGTTTTTCAAATGGAGTCACATTCTCATGATATTTTGGCTACCAATTTTGATGGAAAAAATTATCCCATGTGGGAATTTCATTTTCGGATCTTTGTTCAAGGAAAAAGCTTGTTCGGAATCTTGGATGGATCAACAACTGAGCCAAATGAAGATAAGGAAAAACAAGTTTGGCATGCTAATAATGGTCGTGTCATTTCGTGGATCCTCAATTCTGTACATGCAGATGTTGCACTCAGTTTGCTTCCGTTCAACTTGGCATCAGAAATGTGGAAGTATCTCAAAAAGGTATATTCTCAATGCAATCATGCTCGTGATTTTGCATTAGAACATACTCTTTCGGAATATAAGCAGGGAGATAAGATATTCGGAGTTATTATTCAGGAATTATGGCAATCTGGTCAGAACAGGACCAAAGCTTTGGAGGAAACCTTTCTTCCACAGATTTTGCCAAAGTTATGTTGGAGAGGAAGAAGAATCACGTTGTCCAATTTCTCATGAAATTGAGGCTTGAATTTGAGTCTATTAGAGCTAACATTCTTAACAGAGAAACTCTACTGGACATTGATGTAGTGTTTGGAGAACTCATTTGTGAGGAGGCGCGTATCACTACTCTGGCAGCCATGGATTCGTCTAACACAATTGACATGACTATGTATATATCAAAAGGTAATCATAAAACCTTCACTCAAAGTTCATCTCGAAAGTCTGGATCACAATGCTTTGATTGTAAAGCGTATGGCCATATTGCATCACACTGCAAGAAAAGAAATATATGCAATTATTGCAAGAAGAGTGGACACATAATTCTGGAGTGCAATCGACACCCAAATACACATCAAACTAAGCACAAAGCTTATCAAGTGTCCGAAGCTCATGTGAGTCAAGCAGAGATCACAACACCACCACCATTTGCCTTGGATCTGAAAGCAGTTCAAAAGATGATACAAGATTCAGTTGCGGCTGCTCTTCCCGAAGCTATTTCTAGTGCTCTCACTGTTGCCTATCCTGGTAAGAATTTAAATAAGAATTCAGAAGTTTGGAGTATAGATTCAGCTGCTTCTAACTATATGACAGGATATATCCATAATCTACAATATGTATCACCTTCACCGCAAAATCATCTCATTGTCACAGCCAATGGCCATACATTACCAGCCTCTAAGATTGGAAATGCATCTTGCTTCACTAATGTTCTTTCTGTCCCTAAACTCACTGTTAATCTTATTTCGGTTGGACAATTGGTGGACAAATTGCCTTGTTGTTTTCTCACGTCTTGGTTATGTTGTTCAGAATCTGCAGACAGGGAAGGCGATCGCCAACGGTCATAAAGTTGGGAGAATGTTCCAGTTGTCCATGTCTGAAACACCTCACCATGCATGTTTTCTGTCTGCCACTAAAGAAGAAATCACTAACTCAAGTAAATTGTAGTACTTGTGGCACCATCATCGTGGGCATCCACATGCTCAGAAACTTTCCTCAATGTTACAATATCTCTTCATTTGAATAAGAAATCATGGATTTTGTCATCAAAAATTACCTTGTGAAAATTATGCCAAATCCAAAAGTCAAAAACTGCTTTTTCCTTGTAGTACTACTTCATGCAATTCTACATTTGATTTGATTCATAGTGATGTATGGGGTCCTGCACCACTTTCATCTATATTGGGGTATCGATATTTTATCTTATTTATTGATCACGTCTCAAGATACACATGTGTGTTCTTTTTTAGAAACAAAAGTGAAGTTCCTAAAATTGTAAGACAATTTGTCACCAATGTTGACACCCAATTCAATAAACGAATTAAAATTTTTCGATCTGATTCAAGTGGAGAATACATGAAGTCTGAACTCATAGATTTTTTCAAAGAGAGAGGCATCACTTCACAACACTCTTGTCCATACACTCCTGAGCAAAATGGAGTTGTAGAAAGAAAAAATAGGCATGTCATGGAAACCATGTTAGGTCTTCTTGATACGTCAAATGTTCCTAAAACATTTTGGGTTGAATTGTATCAATTGTAAAACATTGAATAAAAAATATTTTTCAACTCCTTTTGATTCTTGATTTTCAATAGTTATCAGTCTCGGTGTCAATACTAACTCATAAGCAACCTCACCTACCCTCATCAAGATTTCAAATGGGCCAATAAACCTAGGGTTGAGCTTTCCCTTCTTTCCAAATCTCATCACACCCTTCATGAGTGATATATTCGGTCAAACACTATGTCCAACCTTGAACTCTAAATTAAAGGTCAGTCCTCCTATCCGAATAACTCTTCTGGCGGCTCTGGGCTATCAACAACCTACTCTGCATCAATCAAACCTGATCCATAGCATCTCTGAGCAAATCAAGACCCAAAGAATTGGCTGAACCTAAATCAAACCACCCAATAGGCGACCTACACCTCCGACCATATAATGCCTCAAATGGTGTCATTTGAATACTGAAATTCAAATATATCATCTAGGGACACATAAAAAATCATCAAGAGTTCACTACAATGTGGATTCTCTATAATACTCTAAGCTACTAAATTAGATGATTAAACAAAACGTTAAGAGGTCGAGTATAACCGACAAATATATTTAAAAAAAATCTTGTGCTTGACACATACAAATTAAATTACTCCACACGGTAGGACGTGTTAAAAATGTAATTCAGTGAATAAATAATAGTGTTCTCTATGTATTATATATGTACTATCTCTGTCTCATATTATACGAGCATCTTCCTATGTATAAATATTTGTCCCATATTATATGGTCACTTACTAAATTAGGGTAGAACTAATTTTTTTTCCATTTTACCCCCACCATTAATTAATGCATTAATGATTCTTTCTAATTTAATATACATTGATATAAATCAAGAGTAAAATGGTAAAGTCTACCAGTGTATTAATGATTTCTTAATAACCGTGTAAAATGGAAAGTGTCTTTTATAATTTGAGATGGAAGTACTACTTGTGATTGAGAATTTAGAGTTAGACCATGTAAAATTTTAAAATCTTGAAATGCAGCATAATAAGTACTTTTAGTATTTCAAGATATAAAAGTCAAACTATATTAATTATGATTAATATTTTTCCATTGATGAAGAATTAAATTTAGTTTATAAAGGCACAAAAAAATCGCAGTATGAGATTACTTAATTTATTTCACATTTTACTATGATGATTAATATTTTTTTCCTATATAGGCTGATATAGATGATCAAAGTATATTTATTCATACAGAATTATTAAAGGAACGCTGAGGCTTTAAAGTGAGGCTCAAAATATGTTGAATGCTTCGGCTTTTTCCTAGACATTTTTAGCTTACACCCAATATACTTATATTATTTTGTGTGCTTGAAATACTAGTTTCCTACATCTATGTACAATGAGTGTTTTTTGTTCATGCAATTGAGTTTAAATTCATTTGCAATTAGCTAATATACTGGGGTATAATTTTCCATTTTTTTGTCTACAAATTGAAGAATTGGATCTGATTTAGAGTGGGTTAGGCCATAAAATAAGTCTAAATAATGATTTTAATAAGGGTGATGTTTTTTTTCTAGACATTTATATTTGTCATGTCATTTCATTAAAAGAGTATAAAAAATTATATTTTAGCTAAAATGGCCGCATAAGCTAACTAGACAAAATTGTGTGGCTTTTGAAAAATAAAATAGAGTTGAATGACTACAATAATCATTATCTATAAGTTGAGTGACCATCAAGGTTATTAAGTCTAAGTTTATATTCATGTAATCTTGTTACTAAGAAGGTTCATAACTTCGATTATTTCACAACTTCATTTTCTTCTTCTTATTTTTCCTATCACTTTTTCTGTAATTTTACAGGAGATTCAAGATTTGCAAAAGATTGATTTGAACATAAAGCGCATAAGAACTGCTGATGAAGAAGAGGTTAGCTTCTTTCTTCTTCTTCTTTTTTTGTGTGTGCAAGCATTTAACCGATAAGAGAATAGTTCGCGGATCGTTTTCTCGGAAGGATAAAGAGTAACAATTTAGGATTAAATGTTACTCCATATCTAATTATGGTATTAGTTAATTCCAAGATAAATTTTATGCCAAAATCATAGTATTAGCTATCACATATAGAAGGTGAGATCCAAGAATTGAACTTTATAGCTTGAAGTTCAAGATTCAAGCATAACTCATTTGATTTACTAGGCTTTGAAATAATTATTTGTTCTGGTTTAGTGAAATTTGCAACACATATTTACAAAGTCGATGCTATTATTAGCTTTGGATTAATCTATAACTGATTCTTTACATGACAAATTTAAAATTTCAAATTTATGAATTTGAGCTTGAATTTTGAATTATCTACCCTAGTTGATTTGAATTTACTTTGTAGGTAGGGTTTGAGCGAATGATATTAGGATTCGATCTAAATCTCATCGAGCACACATCTACCCCTCTCTAAAAAGAGTGGAGGGTCAAGAAAAGTACACCTTTAGAAATGATAAGAATTTTGTTTATCGATTAACATTTTAAGTATCTCTAAGTGTCTCCTAAAACTATAATCAAAATACAACCTAAAATTTAGGCTTAAAAACTTCTCTATTTTTGCCTCTAAGTTTTTCTTAACCTTTATTGGAGTAATTCATCTCCAACTCTATCCTAGTACACAGGAAAAAATTGTTATTTGTCTCATTATTTTACTGTTCCATTGTGTTTAGGTCAGTACTGTTCATTTTAATATAGGTGTTACTATTTTTTAATTATGAGAGAAACTGGAGAAAATAACTTGTATATCATTCAAACATAAACATGTATAATTATAATTAAATGAAAAGCCAATGAAGGGGAAAAACAGGAAATCTTAAAGATTTATGACCGATAAATATTTTTGTGTAATATCTAAAAGTAAATTTATATACAAACTGTAATATGATGTTGCTCAACCCGGCTACTCAATAAGCAGGGGCGATCATCATCAACATATTACCCAAATTTAGAGGCCAGGGTCGAATCCCATAGGGAACAATGTGTCGGCCAATGAGTGGAGCAAGGACCTATGGCTACTAGATTTTGACTCGATAAGCAAGTTCCAAGCAATCATTCTAACTAAATTTGGGGGAAACTAAGCTAGCAACTACTCCTAAGAAACAATTGGTAAGGATTGATCAAGCAAGGGAGCATGGATAAGGGATACGGAATCAATCAAAACATATTTGGTCCATCACACTTAGCATCAAATTAACTCTATGGGTAGGCTAGGTTTCTTGTAATCACCTCGGCTAGGGAAAGTGATGTTTCGCAAGAGCCAACTATTACCTCCTACACGAGCCACTCAAAGACACACTTGGCTTGAGCACCTCAAAGCAAAACACCCAAGACCTTAGCCTTGAGTCCCTTTTGAGGCTCTCAACTCATAAACCCATGACTATCATGCAATCCTCCACTCCAGCTACACCTGCTAAAGCAATAATTGAAGATCTAAGCTAGATTCAAGTAGCTACCTCAAATCTAAATTATACAAGAAGATACGCATGAACTCATAAAACAAGTCAAAAAATTAAAGCAATTTGGGAGAGACCCTCTTGATTTTGCAAGTAAATTATCAACTAAGCATGAAAGCAAGAGAAATAATCAACACCCATATATAAATTAACATCCAAGATTCAATTGAATCTACAAATTTGGAATTCAAGAACAAGGAAAAAAAGAGTGACTGAAAGATAAATACAAGTGAAGCCCACACTCTTCAATCCATGCAAGAAATTGTAGAAAATTTGCTCTTAATCCTCGCCCTAAACTAAAATCTACACTAAGGTATGGTTTTCTTCTTCAAAGATGTATGAATGTTCTTCTCTACATGAATCAATCTCTCTCTCTCTCTCTCTCTCTCTCTCTCTCTCTCTCTCTCTCTCTCTCTCTCCACAAAGAGGGTGAGGGGAGCCTGTGTATGTGTTTTTGGGGCTGAAAAGGGTGAAATTCAAGAGCTGCTCCACAATCGCGCTCAGCATTTCGCGATTGAAGAGACTATGTCTCCTTATACTCCACCTTCGCATCTGGGTCTAGCACATTTGCACTTCTCTGCTTGTCACAGCTCTGTGATCGTGGGCCTGAAGGCCGTGTTCGAGGAGTATATTTGTTATCAGGTACCATTTTGTGCATTTAAGCTCCTTTTTGCTCTAACTCAGCTCCAATTTTCAATTCTTCTTAGCAAAGCCAAATCTAACCCATATGTACCTGTAACACACACCATTCAAAACATAATTAGCCTCAAATTTTGAGATTAATAACACAAAATCATAACAAAAGAGTAAGAAATGAGTGCAAGTTATGCACTCGTCATAACACTCCTCATTAAGCTGGAGCATACTGATTGTGCGGAGCTTGTTAAAAAGGTAGTTAACTTGAGATCCATGCAACATCTTTGTGATCTCCCATCTTCGTGTAGTTCGTAGAAATCAAATTTTGCAGAATCTACTCTTGAGTAAAATGATATTCATCTTCAATAATTTTGGTTGTTTTACGATATACTAAATTTCAAGCAATATGAAGGGATAGCCTGATTATCACACTAAAGTTTTGATGAAGTAGAATGCTTCAATCCAATTTCATATAAAAGACTATATGTTTCCATATGATTTCACATGTATAATGTACCATCGCTCTATACTCTGATTCTTCACAGGATCAAAATATAATATTTTGTTTCTTACTTATCCACGACACCATGTTACCAAAAACAAAATACGGTCAATCTTGGATCCATTCCAATTGCCTATCCTAAACACTCAGTGTGAGAGTATCCATGATTCTATATAATATTCCATGTCTAGGGGATCCTTTTAAATAATATGTGATCTGTTCTAAAGCTGTCTAATGTCTATGTGAGTGCGTGCATGAAATGGTAACCACACTTACTGTAAAGACAATATCTGAGTGAGTCACATTGAGATGGTTTGATTTCCCAATTAACATTCTGTATCCCTCTGGATCTTCAAATGGGCAGTCTTCATCTTTCATAAGATACACATTAAGAACTGTTGGAGTACTGCAAGGTTAGGCAACCAACTTTATAGTTTCTTCCACTAGGTCAACAATTTACTTTATCTAAGATAGAAAAATACTCTTCTTGCTTCTAAATACTTCTAATCCCAAGTTCAATTGTCTCTTGTATGAAACTTACTATGTAAAAAAAAAAACTTGAGAGAAGAGAAACCTGCAAAAATCACTTCTTGTAATGACAATGTCATCCACATATACAACAAGGAGAATTCACTCTTATCAGGGAAAACTCCAAAAACTATGTCACTAAATTTTCTAAACCAAGCTCAATGACTTTGTTTCAAGCCATACAAGGGCTTCTTCAAGTGTAAAACCTTTCCATATTCCCTTTGCTTCTTCAAGTTGCTTCATCTAAACCTCTTCGTGAGGGTCACCATGAAAGAATGCACTCTTAATATCCAACTGATGCCAAGGACAATTCTCAGAAGCACCTAAGTCTTGACTTTATGAGTTTAGGCAGTTTTAAAGAGTCCTCTTTATTAGAAACATATATATTCATCTGGTTATTCTTTAATTAATTCAGTTTGTTGACATACTTAGATGGTGGATCTAACCAAATATAAAAAAAAATGAATTTGATTAGTTGACAGGTAAGACTATTTGAGCTTGAATATTCTAATTTTTGTTTATAATTGAGAATTTCTCGAACTCTGCCTAATTTCACTACCTTGATCGATAAGATGCACTTCAACTAATAGAAGAGAAGTAGCATAAGATATGTAATATATATTTAGTATGCACTGCTAACATTGGTTTAGTTTTGTAGAAGATTGCACCACTGTGACCATATTTTGCTTTTATTTGTTTTGGTTTCGTCATGCAGATAAACATATACATGAGAATCACTAACACAGTCAAGTTAAATGTCAACGAATCAGATAGTGTTGGAAAGGTCAAAGCGTTGCAACAAGACAAGGAGGGAATACGGGCATGTCATCAATGTCTGTTTTCAAAAGATGGAAAGCTAATGGATAGACAGAATCTACTTGAGTTTGACATTCGCAAGAACTCCACTCTTCATGCTTATGTTGAAGATACAGTCTCGGAGATCACATTACGTGTAAAGAGATCCTATACTGAAGATATTATTATTGTTTATTCAAATATTTATGATACTATCAAGGATGTCAAATCTATAGTTGCTTCCATAGAAGGATTAAACTCAGGAGACTTCTCTCTTATTCATGACGGGAAGTTCCTTGAAGATAACAAAACCTTATCATCTCCCAATATTCATGATTACAGTTCTTCATATGGTGCTCAATCGTACAGACAAGTTTCATATTTTTGTCATGTTGCCAACTCGTGGAATCATATAAATAGAGGTCAAGGCTACCTTATTTAATCGTGATGTTAAAATGGTTATAGAGAGTAAGGTTGGCCACTCGATTCACAATATGGATCTGTTTGTGGGAAAACAGAAACTGGATGATCAGAGGGAATTGTATCAGTATGATATAAAAGAAGAGGCCTTCTTAAAATTGTTGCAAGTATAAGGAATTTTCTTGGCAACTATTGAATCACAAAGGACACATTAGAGTTGTATAAGGACACATTAGCACAAGTATCTGGATGCCTATCATGCCCTCACATTTCAAAAGCATCTTTTTCAATTCAAAGCACACTACTGAGGATAAGCAAGTGACAACATAAATTCTCAAGGAGTGACTCAAACTCCTAGTCAACTAACAAGTTCCACTTAACTCAAACTTAAAAAAAGCATCCATATCACCAATCCATGTCAATTTGCATGTCCTTACAAAAAGAAAGAAAGTCCCCAAAACACACACAAATATATACAATGAACAATGGACAAGGACTCAAATACTCACACTCAACAAAAGAACATCTTGTGTAAACAAATGCCACACCGTACGCTTGCCTTTATTTTTAATCAACATTGGCTCAATTTCATTTGGTTAGAAATCTCAAAGGGCTTTTTAGGCTTATAATATAGGCTTAGGGGTAGGGTAGAATACAATTTAGACAATAGTGACTAACCCCACATACACCATTCATTCTTTTCCAAATTCTCAATTATTCTTTTTTGGTATCACACACCAATACACATTTAACTCTTCTTTTTCACTTAGGTGCCCCACTTGCAACCATTTTCAACACTTTGGAGGATTCTTTTTATTCATGCACTTTTTCTTCATTTTCTTTTCATCTTGAAAGCACTCTATTTCTTTTCTTTTCATTCCTCCATTCATTTTTCTTTTTCTTTTTCTTTTTCTTTTGACAAGCCTCCAAGTGGTAGACACCCTTCTTTTTTCTCCTACATCACCCCCAACTTAGGCTTAAAGCCTCAATTATCACAAACATGCGAAACACAATGAGGGACAAGGGATTAAAAGAGGGATATCTTTTCAAAAAAGTTCAAGGCTTGTAATTAAGGTTGTCAATAGAAAGGATTAGGCTCAAAAGGGACACTAGGGATAAAGTCAATGTATGTGGTGAATATTTAGGCTAAGGGGACTCAATTCAAATCAAGGGATGCCTAAGATCATTTTCCCAACCAAAGTCTATCAAGACCGACATCTCAAGACCAACAAGGCAAGTTCTAGGTCACACAAGGAACAAAACAAAAACTCACAACGCACATGACATGCAAATTAAACAATAAAGGATCAATATAACTCTCAAGTCAAGTACAAGGGACTTATTTTGCAAATATATCAATCTAGCAAGTAAGAGTCACGAAAAGAGTAAAAGTGCTGTCTCAAAATCATCCCAAAACTATTTAACTTTCAAAAATTGTAGGGGTGTGTCTTTTTCACAATCCACAACACTTGACTAAATATACTAGTACCAAACAAGTCACAGTCCCAAAAGTATAGCTCCAACAAGAGTCAATGGCTACTCAGACTTCACCAAAGACTATATTCTACACACACACTCACACAACCAATTGACGATTTACCCTTAAGAATGTTATCACTCAATCCATCATTGGGAACCATCGATAACACACCATTAAAAGAAAAAATAAGAAGATGCCAAATCTACTAAAATGACTAAACCTAAACACAATATACACAAGCCCAACAAGGGCATATCATGATCACATAAATCAAGCCCCACAAGGGCACATCATCAATATAAACAAGAAAGAGTCTAATAGTGGCAACAAATCCAGAGTATACAAAATAGGAAACAAGAGTCACATTCATAATCAAGTCACAAGAGTACCCCCAATTAAATATGGTGTTGTGTCCTCGCAGCACAATCACAAAATAGAAGAGAATGCGAGGGACTCCATGAAATGATCACTCCGCACTCGAGCTCGAAGAGATGGTCAACTCATCATCAAGATTTGAAGTACTGGACCCACACAACGGCCTCAACTTGCCTATTATCTTATTTAGGAATATGCTCTTCTCATGCTCCCTGAACTTCTTCTTCCTCCGCTCTATCTTACCTTGCCTCTGGCTTGTGTGCTCAAGTTAGTCACTTATAGCACTTTGACTGGCTATAACTAATGCAAGTATAGGCTAATCATTTGTTATAGCTCCTGGTGGTCCTGTTATAAGGCCTACAACTAGCTACCTGATTTGCTCATCCATCCTATGAATCTAGAAAGACAAGTATCTCATAGTATGAGGACCAAACGGGAGTGATCTTGAAGAAACTAGAGGACTTGCAGCTCCTGAAGTAGACCCCCCTGCCTCTGATCCTGGCTCTGTGAACTACTGAAGAGAGGGAACTAGAACATCAATTTGTCTATTCTTTTGCCTTCTGCGCCACCTCTCTTTTTCAGTGGGTAGATATCTTTGGCCAGCTTCTTCTCCTCATCAATGGGTAGGATAGGCGCCCCTGCCTCAGAGGATAATATGAAAATCAGTGAGGGGTACACTAAGATCTTAGCCCTCCCTTGGGCCACTTCTGCAATTTGATCCACTATAATCAGTCCCACATTAACTTGAAGACCATCTAAGATAGTAGCTATGATATGCGCATAATCCAAAGTCATCTCTGTGTCATGTGTAGAGGGAATGACCCAAGCACAAATGATGGAAAGCCAACACCTAGCTTCCACCGTGAACTCATGTGAGTCAATACCTCTATGTGAAGTGAACCAGTCTAGGAGAACTCCATCATGCAGCTTGTGTACCAACCATTGAGCACCCAAATCTTGATATCTCTCTATGTACACTCGATTGTCAGCGTCCAGCAACCCATAGATGGCATTGATAATCGCTTGACTATAATCGACTCTCACGTCCCTAATCATGGTAGCCGACTTCTCTCCAAAGTTTGTTTCCAAGGCATTAACATAAAACTCGTATAATATGGTTTGGTTGGCTTTTATAGGTTCACCAGCAAACCATAGCCAACTTGAAGTTTGAAGTCAATCAAAGAAATCTAGCATCTGTTCCTCCACCTTGTCCAAACGAATCCCTTTCTCTTTTATCACGGGTCAGCCCAAATACTCATCATATTTTTAGGCACATTTGGTTGAGAGGAATCGGCTTTGATCAAAGTAGGTTTCTTCTTCCACCTCTAGAAATATTTCGTTCTCATGAAGTGCTTGTTTGGGATCCATTTTCAACCAATCAGACCTACTATCAAAACCAACACAACAAAAACATCTTATAGACATTTAAATCCTGTGTTAAAAAAATTGTTTGGAAGAAATCTGGATTAAACAGTGAAGCATTGCTATGTTTGAACAGTGAATAGTTGTTCTTTGCATTCGTGGTCACTCAGGCGCGATCGTGGAGTTCAAGTCACTTCGAAAAATGGAGAGTTTCTAAAACACTCGCATTTGCAGCATAGTGTCCACATTCTCGGAGGACAGTAGTCACCAACATTCAAAACTCAGAGGGGCATTTCATCAAACACATAGAGGACACGTAGTTTAGTTAAGATTTTAAAAAATAATACCCCCCCTTCCCAAATTCATCCCTAACAACATATGATCACTATCCAAGCAACGCTCAACCAACTAGAACTTCAACTTATTGGATGACTAATTAATTAATTATATTGTATTAGTCAATTTATTATTTTTAGTTAGATTGTCCCACATCATGAGGCACACTAT
>JAOTQR010001368.1:0-19110 GCA_025774065.1 Solanum ossicruentum | reverse complement strand
GGGTTTTTATAAACCCGAGCGTATTCTTCCAACCTCTACGTCTCTAGTCGTATTTTCCAACACACATTCACACATACACATCATGAACAGCCTGTTTTAATGCCATAATAGCCTTACAACAGCCCACAAATCATAACACATAACAATTCTACACAACCTAAAAATGGACAGCATAACGTTACTTCCCTTCGCTACATTTCGATGTCGACAACTCCTAACCTATTCCAACTTTAACCAAAATGTTCCAGCAACATTTACACATATAAACAGACCTAAAACATTCTTATAATAGAACCTAAGAAGTCATGAAGTACGTAAGCTAATAGCCTTATATACAACAGCTCGGAAGTTCCAATCAACATGACGCTTAGGATAACCCAATAAATTGCGCTCGTCAAATGAAACCAAAATCAGGGCAGCAACTTTAGTATAATATCTATAACTCATACCATGTCAATAACATCAATTAATGTTCATAATACATCCCAAAAACCATAGAGAGATCACTAAAATAAAAGACAAGTATGCAACAACTTTCTCAACACAAGCTGTCTCAAATTTCCAGCACAACATACTAGCATATACTTCTTGTTTTTTATAAGAAAATCATACTAAACATATGTGTAAACTTACTTACCATTTACTTCAAGGTATAGGGCTTCTACAAGAACCCTAGAAATTCCTTTTTGCAGCTTTACAAGTCAAGACACGTTGAGAGAAAAGTTGGAGAAAAAGCTGATTTTTATGTGTTCAAGTGAACAATGACTTGTGGAGCTGCTTTGGAGCCCTTTATAATGAGCTCTTATGCCGAAGTTCTCTTGACTTTTTTGACCATCTTATATCACACATTATCAAGTTGCTTATCCACCATCTTGGCCCTCAAAATTGGGCCTTTTTGGGTCTCCAAGTTGATGGGTTTGGGCTGCCTATTTTCCAATGTCATCTTCACTTAGTTTGGGCCCAATTTGTTAAGTGTTTTGTGATGTCTTTGGGCCCTTTTTTTTATACTTATTGGGATGAAAATGTATCCCATTTATAATGCTAAAACATGGGCAAAAGTTACACCCTTAATACGGACTTTATTCGTAATTGAACTTGGACAAATTCATCGTCGCGCCTCGTCTCCGTTTAGCTAGCACATTTGAGATAAGCAAGTAGGTGACTCACCTACTTGCTTACTAAGTCCTACAAGCACCTCAATTTTCTCACTTAATTTTAAGACCATAATCTTCTCAATTCAACACAAAACATGTATACACTTGATCCTCTTAAGCGTTAGAAGCACATATTGCCCATTAACACGAAATTCAAGCACTTTTGAAAATTGGCGCTAATTTGACCAAATCATGTCATGCTTCATTTGCCTTATGCCAATATTCTAAGGGGTGGGGTGTTACACTATTGATGATCTATGGCATGATTTACAAGTCAAGTGACTTTATGATGATTAAGGGCTTTCAAGCATGTGTTGAATTCATAAAAAGTATCTATGATGTTACAAGTATCAAGTTAAGCCCTATTTCAAGATTTTTACCTCTTGTGAGCCATTCCTGTTAAAGCAAGGGTTCATATATGATTGTAATATATTCTCATGCTCAAGTTAGGCTCACTATTAGAGGTCAAGCATGTTTCTGAGCTACTCAAGTCATGTTCTTACAAGCAATTCATGGTATGATTAAAGTATGATTATTTCAAGTATTCCATGGGATTAGACTTAGCACCGATGGATTGGATGTCGATGTGGACTAACTTCAAGGGTCCATACTCCTTTCCTCAAACTATGTGCCATGATAGGATTATTATTATTACCCTTACTATACTAGTAGATCCATCTAGTGCACTTTATCATGAAATCTTTTCCGAAATGGGTCATGTTCCCATAAGTAGGTTTACTTCATATGAAATGGGTCATGTTCCCATAAGGTGAAGTATGTTTTACCTTAGCAAGTAGATCACCCTTTACCGATGAGGGGTAATCATCGGGATTCCAAGTTGTAGCTCGCTCGGTCTTACTCATGTCGGTTAAGGTCTTTTCTCACATATGTATGGCATATTTATGCAAGTTGAATGATTTACAAGCATGTCTTATTACAAGCATTGATCATGCATGCCATATTGAGATTATGTATATCCATTGCTTATGATTATGCATTTTGAATATATTGGCTTATTTCTTTGTTGCAGTGCACCTTGCATACTAAGTACATTCAAATGTACTAATGCATACTCTATGCCTACATGATATTACCATGTAGGGACCAGAGCTCCTTTCGATCATCCTGCACGTGGCTAGTTCAGTACTTCGGAGAAAAGTATTGGTGAGTCCTCTATTCCGAGGACAACAGCTATATTACTCTTTCTATGTTGAAACTTCTCTTTTATGTTGAACACTTGTTATCATGAGGGTGAGCTTGGAGAGTGTCTTGGCCCCCGCTCCATTCTAAGTTAGAGGTAATGTTGGATACTATGATGTATTTATGCTATGAGCTTGACTATTTTATTGCTTTTATGAATGTCATGATTCCCTAAGTCCTATTTCCCTATTTATTACGTCTTCAAATGCTTATTTTGCTTCCGTGACCAAGGATGTGTGATTGATATGCTAAGAGGCTTGTTTGGGGTCTCTTCGGGTTCCCCGTTTGCCGTATCACGTCTAGGCCCTAGGTTTTGATCGTGACAAGCCTCACTCAACATGACTTCTTAGGTAGTGCAAGCAAAATACTCATATGTAGTAATATATGCGATTCAATGTAATATGCTCCTCATACTTAATCATGCTCAAATTACTCAACTATAAATGCTCACTTTACATCAATTCAAATATTCAATGATATGAATAGAATTTCACAAAATCATATGATTTAGGGTTCATGATATCAAGTATGAAATACGTGTGTAAATCTCATATCAATACTCATGTAATATAGCACTATCTCATGTAGTATAATAAGACCTTATGATGAAAACAAAGATTCAAAGTTAGGGTAGTAGAATTTCTCAAATCTCAACTCTTTTCCAAATCTTGACTCAAGATGTTGAAAGGGCATGTGAAGAAAGAAAATTTCACATATTGGTAAGCCTTACATACTTGGTAATTGAAGAAACAGTCGAACTTCAATCAATTCTCGTGCTTGAATTAAAAACCCTAGCTCTTTCTCCTCTCCTTTTGCTTTCAAGAAAACCCAAGCTGAAGAATGAAGAATGAATACCCTTAGGGTTTGTTTTAAGCCCCTCTCCATGCCCAAAAAGACCAGGGATTTATTTAAATAAGAATCAGAATAGATAAGAATATCCCTCATTAAAACTGTTACTGGGGTCTACGAGGCCTCATCTACAAGTCGTAAATGATTCTACGAGTTGTAGAAAGGCCCTCGTAAATTAGGGATCAAAAAGTTGGAGTCACTGGAAATTAGTACAAAACCTCATCTTACAAGTCGTAATGTGTTTTATGAGTCGTCAACTCCTTCAGGTAAGCAAAATGAACCTACAATCCAAGTCACTAGGATTAATCATGAAATCCTCCTCTACGAGTCATAAAGGGTCCTATATGTCATAAACTCCTCCTGTAAACCGAAGGGTCTTGAAACTCAGACTTACTAGAATTCCCTATCAGACCCCTTTTTACGACTCGTAAACCCTTCTACGAGTCATAATGTCTATTGTAAACCTGCTTCTGCAACCTTTTTCAGATTTTCTCAGCATATTCTGCACATCTACGTCCATATCAGTTAGGAAAGAATTAAGGGGTGCTACACCAAGTCACAACTGGAGTAGCCTCTCCTCTACCCTTCTTCTATTGGTCAAACCACAGTCTGACAACACCTTTGAGCTGGTAGGCAACCAATTCCACTCTATTAACATCACCCACATGCATGACCTGAAACATTTTCTAAAGCTCATCAATGTAGTTATCTGGATTCTCATTAGGGGTAGACCCTGTGAACTCGGGGCGAAGGGGGGTTATTCTCAGAAACTCATGAATTCTGGATGTACCTTGAGCATCCTCTCTACCTACTTTCTATCTAGCAGCAAGTGCTATCACAACCTAGGCCAAAGTCTGGATGGCTTAGCGAAGCTCATTATTTGAGATGTCATATTGTGGTGGTTGTTCAGGGACCTGCGGTTCAGGCTGGTTAACATTCTATCTAGCTGGGCATCCTCTGCCCCTAACTTGTATGACAGTTCTTCTTGGAGGCATGATCTGAAATCAAAATGCGAACACACGAGTCAGAAGAGAGCTTTCATAGAGTTTAACTCTATAGCATGAATCAGAGTATGATAATTGTAACCTTTCCTAATGTCCTAGAAGAGAGCTTTCATAGAGTTTAACTCTATAGCATGAATCAGAGTATGATAATTGTAACCTTTTCTAATGTCCTATAGCTTTCTGCTTATAAAGTGTTGTGCACAATATACCTATAAATAAGACTCTACTATACATGATTTCATAGGACTCTTGAACTCTATGCTCTGATGCCAAGTTTATCATGCCTCGGGATGCTACCCTTAGCGTAGCCGACACTCAGAGACTATTACTAGTCCCCAAATGGACCGCTTAGCCTCATCACACTCATTCAATCATAATTTAACAATGGAAGATATCAACTATCAAGATTAACTTAAATGGAATGATAATGTAATCAACAATCAAGGTCGAATGCCAATTAATGTATCAAATCATGAATAAGACTAGCATGGAAGAAGCTAGCCAAGGACAATATCCAATCCTAATTCAACAATCAAGTCTATGAAGCGTCTAACAATCTGAATATATGGTGCTAATGACAGGTTCATGGCTACCTTAACACAGAATGAAAGCAAGTCTAACACCTGACTCTAGAAGCTAGATGAAATAAATAATGAGCATCCTCCAAAAGTAGGGACGACTTACCAATCAGTTGAAATATGGGATAGATCTTCAATAGGACGCCTTTTGACGATCTTTTGTACCTATCTTTGCATCATAAAATGATGCAGGTCCAAATGGACATCAGTATATGAAATGTACGAGTATGTAAAATGACTGAATGAAACATATATAGGTAGAAAAATAATCAGTGGAGAAATACTCAATCAAAATGTCATAAGTCTAAAGAAAGAATAAAGACTAGACAATGACCAATCATAGACAATCTAATCATTCCAATTGATCCAATCTAATCATAGTACTATCATTATAAAACTTTCATGGGAGTTTCTCTTATCCAACAATAATGACTTATGAGTCAGTAATCGTACAACAATCTCGTTATGTTGCCACAACTGTTGAATACTTACTAGGATAAGGAATGAATCAACCCACTAAAATGACCCCAAAAGTGCCTGAAAATGTACCTCGAAAGTGCCTGGAATCGTAATTTTTATATATCTCAAAATTCGTGTGTTATTTCAAAAATTCAACTTTATATTCTTGTTCAGGGGGTCAAATTGAGTGGTAATGGATCTAACCCCAATTTTAGAGCAAACGAATAGCAATTTTATTTTTCCAGAAATCAATTTCCAGTGAGTAGTGCGCGTTGTTGGAGCGACGTGCGACAATGTTATTTCTTGCCAGTTTAGTTGAGTCGGTCCAAGGCCTTTGGGTCTTAGGCCTAAGTCCTCTCATGCGTGAATATACCTATACTTGACCTTATTTCACCTTCATATCTTCTAAGACATTTCCAAATACTATCTTAAATAATTGAACAATATTTCATCTCTAAATTTTAAGTCCCAAAACTCATCTAGATCTCAAGGTTCTCATTCAAGCTTCAAGTTTCCATCTCCAATCTTCTTCAGGGATTCTCTAAAGCCAAGGTATGTGGGTTTCAACCATTGAGTCCTTTCACCTATGGTTCCTAAGCTTCCTTTTTACCTAAATTGCATGATTTAAAGTTGGTTTACTTATGGATCTTATTTGTCATGAATTTCATTGCACACTATGTTGGGGTTTCATGAAATTGTGGTTGTTTTAGTATGTTTTGAGCTATGAATCTAAGATCTATTGTGAGATTTGATGAAGGGTTTTGATTTATATTGCTTGAGGGTATTATTTAGTATCTATTGATGGTTTTACATTGAATTTTCTAGCATGATTACACTCTTGAATTGCAAGGTTTTACACTAGCACTACACACCACCAAGTGTTTGATAAAATATCCGGTTATTGATTCTTGAGTTGTTGAAGGCCTAATGTTTAGCATAAGAGATATATGACTTTATGGTGATGAAAGTAATGTAATATTATGATGATTTCTTGAAAAGTAATCTAATTGACCATACCTTGTTGAGGGGGTACTTGCTTTGACCAATATGATGGAGGGTGTAAAGTCCATTAACCATGTTAAGGGGTTGATATCTTAACAACTATGATGGAGGGTGTGAAGTCCACTAACCATGTTAAGGGGTTGATACCTTTACCACTATGATGGAGGGTGTGAAGTCCATTAACCATGTTAAGGGGTTGATATCTTGACCACTATGATGGAGGGTGTGAAATCCATTAACTATGGGTTGATACCTTGACCACTATGATGGAGGGTATTAAATCCATTAACCACGTTGAGGGGTTGATACCTTGACCACTATGATGGAGGGTGTGATGTCCATCTACAAATTGCGGGGTATGTACCTTGATCACCCTCCAAGGGGTTGCTAAGACTTGGATTCCAAGTACTAGTATGCTTGGTCTATGATGACGATCTCTTCCTATATGTATAATATCTTTTATACAAGCATGTTTTACTTCAAGCATCATTCATACATGTCAATTGTTACTATGTTATCTATTACTCATGGTTATGCATTTCGATTATGTTGCCTATCTCTTGCTATATTGCATCCTACATACTTATTACATTCAAACATACTAACGCATACTCTATGCCTACATGATATTACCATGTGACCGGAGCTCCATTTGGTCATCATCCTCCTCCATGTGGCTAGTGGTATCTATTCAAGCTAGTTGGTGAGTCCGCCATTCCAAGGGCAATGTCTTTGATCTTATGCTATGTGGTATTCACTTTCTTTGATCTATATTGACTATGAGGGTGAGCCCTGTTTCTTGTCTTGGGCCCCGCATAAGTGTCTATGTAGTAGAGGTGTTGGTGGACATGATGTGTAATCATGTTATTAACCTTGACTCTATTGTCTCTTGATTTTTATATTATGAAAGTTTCTCCTTAGTCCCTTTGCCCTTATTTCTATTCTTTCAATGCTATTTAATTGCTTCCGTGACCAAGGATGTGTAATGATATGCTAAGAGGCTTGTTTGGGGTTCCTTCAGGTTCTCCATTCGTCGGTCATGACTAGGCCCTAGGTCTGGGTCGTGACAAAGATGATATCAGAACACTAGATTGTTAGATCTTCGGAATCCAATACACTGTGTAGATTAGAGTCTTATTCATGGTTGTGTTGTGCACCACAACTATAAGTAAGAGGCTATGAGGCATTTTACGAAATGTTTCCCTTCTTTATGGTCAATGTCGTGCTATAGAGTTGAGGTAAGGTTTTTCCTCCGTAGTGATTGTTCTTTGATATGTTATATCATGCCTAACACAAGAGGAAGAAGAGCCCGCACTCCCGAGGAACAATCGACTCCTCCCGCTCCTCAATACAAGAAATGTGATATTCAGCTACGGAATTATTAAGTACGAAATAAAATTTGTCACTAATTATTCACTATTTGTAAAAAAAATTACATTTCGTGTTTAAATGCATGAGCAAAATACTTTTAGTGACGAAATATATAATTTCGTAGCCAAGTTTTGTCCATTAAAATTTTCTACCAAAAAATAATTCGGTGCTATTTATTAAGTACCATTAATGATGAATTTTAAATTATCACTGACACATTTTTTTGTCTATAATAATTCATACAATTTATGACAAACTATTATTTGTCTTAAATTAGGTATAATTTCAGGCACGAAGAAATTTTGTCACTAAAAATAAGTTACTGCAATAGCGACAAATTACAGTTCGTATTTAAATGTTGTAAATTTTAGCCACAATATTTTATATTTAATTGTGACCTTAATATTTTGTCACTAATGATGTTCCCAATCAGTGACAAATCTTTTTTTATCTGTAATTTAGTTAAGTTTTGGATACAAAAAAAAATTGTCACAAAACATATATTGATATATTAGAGACAAATCATTTTTTGTCCTTAAATTAGTTAAATTTTGTATACGAAAAAAATATTGTCACAAAAAATATATATTGATACATGAGAGACAAAGTGGTTTTTGTCCTTAAATTAGTTAAATTTTTATACGAAAAAATTTTGTCACAAAATATATTGATGCATTAGTGACAAATTATTTTTTATCCTTAAATTAGTTAAATTTTGTATATAAAAAACTTTTGTCACAAAAAATGTATTGACATATTAGTGACAAATTATTTTTATACCAAAATACTTTTTGTCATAAATACATGCATTGTTACATTATTGAAAAATCACATTTTTATGCTAGAAGTAGTTAGTTTTTGAATATGAAAAACTTTATCAAAAAAATATATTATGTATAAGCAACAAACTAGAATTTGTCCTTAACCATTGTAAATTTTAGCAAACCTACAGTTTAGTTACAATGGAATTTTATCATAGAATAAATATTATTTTGTCATAGAGCTCAAATGGCTATGATCTAAATTTCGAAGTTGAATACTACAATTATTAACTATGAAAAAGGATTCATAGGTACAAATTATAAGATGATTCATTTTAAACTTTTTTTTAACCGACACATAAAAACTTTTAGGAAAAGATTATATATTATGCACCACATAATCAATTTTTTCAGAAACATTAGACTATACTACAAAAAATCCATAGAGACTACATGGCATAATTAAAAAAGATAGGATACTTAAACATCATCAAAACAGTTTGAATTTTAAAAAAAAGTCTTCTAAAAATATCAAGTCTCAAAAAGTTTTCAAATATTTTATTATCACATGTCCATTCAAACTATATATAGCTAATAAAAGTTATATGTATATTTCTAAGTTGTATTACAATACAACAATGACAACATACCCGGTGATATCCCACAAGTGGGGTCTGGAGAGGGTAGATTGTACGCAAACTTTACCGCTACCTCATAGAAGTAGAGAGACTATTTCCTAAAACCATCAACTCAAAACCCATAAGTAGAAAGACTAGATATGACAAGATGAAATGTAAGGTAAGGAAACAGCAGGTGCTACTAACAATTAATAGCACATGACAGTAAGTAACTATGAGAAAACTAACACATACACGCCAGATAACGAAAAGAAAAAGGAATAATAATAGTAAAAATAATACAAATGCTAATAATAATAAGAAGAAGAAGACGAAGGAGAAGAATAATAATAAGAAGAAGAACTTAGCCTGCTACTCTAATTCGCGACCTCCACTTCTTTCTATTAAGATCATGTTCTCAGTGAGATCGAGTTCCGCCATGTCCTGTCTGATCACCTCCCCCAGTACTTCTTCGATCTACCTCTACCCCTCCGAGTAGCTCCCACAACCAACCTCTCGCACCTCCTAACGGGAGCATCGATACTACTTCTCTGCACATGTCCTAACCATCGCAGTCTCGCTTCCCTCATATTTTCGCCCACCGGGGCCACCTCCAGTTTCTCCCGAATTGCCTCATTCCTAACCTTGTCACTTCTGGTGTGACCGCACATCCATCTCAGCATCCTTATCTCTGCGACGTACATCTTCTGAATATGAATATTTTTAATCGGCCAGCACTCCACCCCATACAGCAGCGCTAGTCTAACTACCACTCTGTAGAACTAACCTTTTTGTCACACAATACTCCAGAGACTAGCCTCCATTTAGTCTATGCTGCCCCAATACGGTGTGTGACATTATCATCGATATCGCCACTACTCTGGATGATCGACCCCAGACACTTAAACTTATCCCTCTTGGGGATAGGTTGAGTGGCAGGCCTCACTTCAGAGTTTTCTTCCTCCCTCTCTACACTGAATTTGCACTCCAAGTATTCAGTTTTGGACCTGCTCAATTTGAATCCTTTGGATTCCAAGGCGTGTTTCCAGGCCTCCAACCTTTCATTAACTTTAGTCCGAGACTCATCAATTAATACTATGTCATCTGCAAATAGCATACACCAAGGTACCTCTTCCTGTAAAGATCGCTTCAGCTCGTCTAGCACCAATGCAAACAAGAAAGGGCTCAGCGCAGAACCCTGATGGAGTCCCAACTCAACAGGAAAATACTCGGAGTCTCCTCCCACCGTTCTTACCCGAGTTTTGGCTCCATCGTACATGTCCTTAATCAGCCTGATATAAGCCCCAAGGACACCTTTCTTATCTAAGCACCTCCATAAGACATCCCTTGGGACTTTGTCATACGCCTTCTCGAGATCAATGAACACATATGAAGGTCCTTCTTACAATCCCTATATTTTTTCACTAACCTCCGAACCAGATGGATTGCTTCAATCGTCAACCGCCCCGGCATGAATCCAAATTGATTCTCCGAGATAGATACTACTTTACGCACCCTCCTCTCCACAACTCTCTCTCATACCTTCATAGTGTGGCTTAACAACTTGATACCCCTGTAGTTGTTGCAGTTTTGAATATCTCCCCTATTTTTGTACAATGGAACCATTGTACTCCTCCTCCATTCCTCAGGCATCTTGGCAGTCTCCCTAATAGCATTGAACAGTCTAGTCAACCACTCTATGCCATCCTTGCCCAAGTTCTTCCAAAAGTCCACAGGAGTCTCATCAGGTCTGATCGCCCTCTCCCTCTTCATCTTACTCATAGCTAATTTTACCTCGTCCACTTCGAACGAATTGCCATTCCCAAAAACACGATGGTCTTCGAAGTGTGCCAACTTATCCAACTCGATAACTCTATCTCCTTTTTCATTTAAGAGTTTATGAAAGTAAGTTTGCCACCTTAATTTAACAGAAGTGTCATCCACTAACACCTCGCCCTCCTCATCCTTGATGCACTTCACTAAGTCCAAGTCGCGAGTTTTCCTTTCTCTTACTTTAGCGAGCCTATACAATCTCTTGTCCCCGCCTTTATCGCTTAGATCCTCATAAAGGCGCTCAAATGTAGCAAACTTAGCATTTGTCACCGCCAACTTGGCTTTTGACTTGGCCTTTTTATAGATTTCCCTAAGCTTTTACTTTTCAACGTCATCCCTACACTCTAACTACTCTGTGAAAGCGACCTTCTTATCTTTAACTTTACCTTGGACTTCCGCATTCCACCACCAATCACCTTTACTCCCACCGAAAGGCCCTCTCGTAACTCCTAGAACCATCCACTAAGTTGTATTACAATAAATAAGATGAAAACAAAAAATTTTACAATGCATTAAAAAGTTATTAATTTGCAATGAATAGTAACACACACAACTTCTTATCACAACAGTTAGTAGAACTCCCACAATTAGCATAATCATAATTAATTTGTGACTTTTGTTTAGCAACTGCTATAATTAACATGTAAATTTCACAATCAAATTAAAAAAACATATTGATTATAAAAATATCAACATATTTTAACAACATAAATATATCATCGTAAACTATTATCATTAATCTTACAAACTAAATTCAAACACAATACTCACGCTAACCATTCTATCTTGTTTAACTGCACAATCACATTGTCATAATATCTAATCCACAAGAACTTTTAAATAATTTCAAAAAGATTACCATCCACAAATGATGTTTGTATCTATAGATGATATATATGAGTTCACTAGCTACATTATTCGTGTTACGATTCAATTTAGAACTGTGACTAAAAGGTAGGATCCCAAAGGCAAGCCTTAATAAAAGTTTACAAAAAATCGAATAAAATTCCTCTGTTTTTTTGGCCTATCAAAAAATTTCTTGTTTCAAAAATCAATAACATATCCAACCAACATCGTCAAAACAAGTCATAGTATTCATCAACAATCTCTTAGAAATATTATAATATTAAATTCATCTCCAAATATGAAAAGAAATATAATACTATCACAAATTACTAATAACGAAAGAATACTCATGACACTAGTGAAATGACTAACAAGGCGACTCTAGGTTTAAAAGAATAGGATGATAATAAATAAGTGACTTCTTGTTCACCCAAAGAAATATTTGCTCACTAGATATTTGCCAATTCATGCAACTCTAGCTATGAAAGCCTCATCGACATCACTTGTGATCTCTGTGAAAAAAAATAGTGGAAAATGAGTCGCTAACTCAATAAATAATAACATTTAACCAGAACACTTCTAACGGGAAAAAATAAAAAAAAAATGTTAGTATACAACAACAACAATATACCAATGGAATTCCGCAAGTGGGGTCTGAGGAGGGTAGAATGTACGCAAACCCTATCACTGTCTCAGAGAAGTAGAGAGGTTGTCTCTTCAGAGCCCTTATCACAAAAATAAAACTAAATTCCCACTATGGATGGGCTAGCCATAATATTACAAAAGTCAATTAGCATGATATGTGCATATCACATAGCTCATCCATTTTTTAATAATGCCAAAAGAAAACTCCTAGTTAGAGGCAAAACTCGTATCGTAGATATCTATGAAAAGTAGATCAATACCAGATTCAATCTCCAAGATTAAATGAAGACGACTAAGGCAACACTCATCAAAGACTTCAACAAAAAAATTGAATAATCAATTCACTCATATGATTATGTGAAGAAACTAAAACACTTAGAAGTAAACAAATTAACTAGCTTTCGAATTAACTTAGTTTTAACCAAAAGGTGATACTAAAGCAACATTGACTCCTGTTTAACCAAATGGACACATAGCAAGATAAAAGAAAGAAAGATATAAGCAATTGATAGGCTTATTCATTCACTTACATTCAAACAAATAGGAAACTTGAAGTAGAAACTACAATCTCAGCATTCTAATAAGGAAGCGGAGTCAAAAAGCAAGTAGACACAGAACCACCAACTTTAAACTTTGAAAATAAGGAGATTTACAAAGACAAAGTGAAACTACTCTAGCTAAAAGAACTCAATAACATGCTAAACACAAATATAGAATGCGTGAGAGAAATGGACGAGCATAGCTGTTGACATTAAGCTAAAAATAAAAATTGAAGTTTATGAAAAAATAGTAACTCAAGAAAGAAAAAAAAAAGACCATTAAATGATAATATTCCCAAACTCAGTTTAAAACAGTAAGAGAAGAAGGAAAAGAGTATATGAGGAACAACTAAGCCACTAATAACCAGTTTCAAAACTGGAAACAGAGAGCATAACAAGAAGCTAAAATGGTTTGCAAATGAACGAACTCTTCGACATGAATTCAAGAATGAACTAATGGCTGGTTTAAGCCCTTTTTTCAATGCCAAACAGTGGTAAATAATGATAAATAGAATCGTGCAGCTTAAATCATCCCAAGAACAAACCAGGAAAGAAATATACACGAAATAACAATGTCAGTTGACCATGAGTGCACCTTCAGGCGTGGAAAGCTTTCAACAGGGAAGCAGGAACATTTTGAACCAGAAATCATCAGAAACTGGTTATTGCATTTAAAAGTATGTAAAAATGATGAAAAAAGACACTTGCCCAAAATGAATCAATGAAACCAAAATGTACTTTTGTAAGCTTCAGCTGCTATTGCATTTAGAGCAAACATAGGTACCGTCACAACCTAGAAGCATAATAGCTAGAATCAGCACAAACTAATAGATATAGTCAACATATAGTTAAAAAAATGGGAATAACTAAAGTTAGTGGGTTTTTGGATTGGCATACTTTCAATGGCTTTTAGTTTTAAACATTTTTCAAGTTTTAAAAGTGATTGGGTAACATAAAAAGTGTTTAAAGACACCTTTTTTAAAGTTAAAGAAGAAAAAAAAAGACAAAAGCCAAAAATTAACTTATAGTTTATAGCTTTTAACTTATGACCCATTTAATAAAAGTCAATCCAACTGCCCCTTAAATGAGTTATATAATTTTCACGAAAATGATTTTTGTGGAAATAATAAAGACGCTACATTTTGCAATGTTCAAATAAGATATACATAATTTAGAAGAACTTTTAACAAGTAATTGATCTTACTCTTATGAGGTTACATCACAAGCCAATGTCTTCGTCATCACCTAGGTCATTAACTTCATCATCATTAGTATTTTTATTACCTTCATTCTCTTCATGATCACAGATGTACTCTGTCATAGTGTCATCCTCTCGATTAAAATCTTTGCCTATAGTCAATTTCAACTTCATGTTCTGTTTGAGCCTTCATTTCAATTACATTTTCATCTAAGGTAATTGGATCTACATCATCTCTATGTAGTTGACTCAGTATATATACCGAATCATTGACAATTGAACTACTTTCAAGTGAAGTATCTTGGTACACTTCATCATTTGTAATATGCAACTCATCACTTTCTGCCTCTGAGTTTTCCTTCTCTGGCACATCATATAAGTGTCTATCTTGAAATCTGAGCACAATTCGCCAATTTTCTCCCAATTTTGGATCATCAATATAAAATACTTGTTTTGCTTAAGTAGAAAGTACAAAAGGATCACGTTCGTACTAAAATCTTTTAACACAAATGCTCGTAAAATTATTATCTTTTGTATTCCTATTTTCTTGAGAAGGTCAAACCACTTGCATTTAAATAGGAGAACTCGATTTTCCTCAACATACTCTAGCTCAAGGGTGCCAACTATAATACCATAAAAGTCAATTAACTCATTTCATGACAGCTAGCAACAACTATACCATAATTTCATCTTTTACGTAATTCATCGCATCGTTAAACATGATACCTGATACCATTTATAATACAACTCGTATGTGTTCTTCCACGCACATCAGGTCCAATTGCCAAAGGATATAATTTCCATATAGATATTAACTTTTCCTTATTATATGCATAATCTACAACATAAAAAATATTGCATTTAATTATAAAGGAAAAATGATATTTAAACATAACATGATTATTTATCTTAAAATCACTTACTTTATTTTTGAACTATAAAGAAAATTGTTCTTGATGTCTATCATCTACATTCACAACTACTTGTTTTGACAGCTCTTCTTTATGCTCTCTGCATGAAAAAGAAATTATTTTATTTAAAAATAATTCAAAATAATAAAATATCAACCTAGATAAATAAAGAGAAATTACTTTCTGAAGAAAAGGCTCTGCTTCTTCGCAATTATTAAACATATACCATCGAGCCATATCAAAATCTCTCTTTGGTATGACATCATATATTCGATCTCCATATGGTCTACAACTCTTAGAAAATATGTCTAGAACATGTTCATCTTTGATGCTAGATCCATCATCATTTCGATGTTCACGATTAAATCTAGTCTCAATGTTATTAAGATACATAGAGCAAAATATCAAACATTCATCAATAATATAGCCTTCTGCAATAGAACCTTCTGGGTGTGCCTTGTTTCGTACATAACACTTAAGCTTGCACAAGAACCTCTCAATTTTATACGTCCAACGATATTGTACTAGTTCCCCATGCATAGCCTCTCGAGGTAAATGCACAGTCAAATGTACCATAACATCAAAAAAACTAGTGGAAAAACCATCTCTAACTTACATAATATAATAATTATATCCCTTTCAAGTTGTTCTAAGTCATCTCTTCTCAATGTCTTACAACATAATCATTGGAAGAAATGACCTAACTCAACTAATGCTAAAGAGACATCTTTATTTACAAATCCACGAAGAGCAATAGGCAGCACTCGTTGTAACAAAACATGATAGTCATGACCTTTGAGTCTTGTTATCTTACCATCATCCACACTTACACACCCTGAGATATTTGAAGCATAACCATCAGGAAATTTAACAAACTTTAAAAATTTCCAAAACTCTTTTTTCTCTTTTTTGGACATAACATAACAAGCAGGTGGCATTGTATAATTGGAACCATCACGTTGCAACCACAACTCTTTTCATATGTTCATATCCTTAAGATCTTGTCTTGCTTTATATGTGTCCTTAGTTTTCCCATCGATATCCAATAATGTCCCCAAAATACTCTCACAAATATTTTTTTCTATGTGCATGACATCTAAATTATGTCGCAACTTCCAGCTCTTTCAGTATGGTCACTCAAATAAAATACTTTTCCTCACCCATTCAACTCTTCAGGACGCCATTTCTTTCTCTTATAATTTGAGTGTTTTCCTACACTATAAGTACTTAGTAAATCCAACTATTCTAAGACTCCATCCCCCGAGAGCTCTTTTGGCTTTGATATGTTTTCTTTCTTTCCATCAAATTCTTGCTTCTTCTCCATGAGTGATTAGGTTCAAGATACCGACGGTGACCCATGTAACAAATTTTACTTCGTACCTTTTGTGAAGATGCATCCTTATTGCATGTAGGACATGTCATGTATCCCTTTATGCTCCATCCAGATTAATTACCTAATTCATAGAAATATAATATATGTTCAGTAGTAGATTAAAACATATACTATAACAAACAACATGCAGAATAAGATTCTCTATGGTATACAATTTTCAACATCTTCCTTGACTCATTCCTTTGCATCTCCTCAATCCTCAAAAAATCCATTAAAATAACACCAAAATACAGATAAAATAATCAATCTGCTATCTTTGTGGAAAGCCAGCCCTTTACAGTGAAGAAAGAAGCAGAGGAAGAAAAAACAAGAATGGGTATTGAAGAAGACATTAATTCAGGCATGCAAGGCTACGTGAACTAGGATACAAACAAGAACTCAAAAGAGAACTTTGTAAACACTCATTTCCTAAATTCTTCAAAAAGTTTAAAATTTTTCATCTTTTTGATTTTTTTGTACTTATTTGGTATTTTGGGTTCTTGGGGTTTCGTTTGTTGCAGGGTGTTGTCGAATTTTGGATATCAGCAACTCAGTCTAATGAGAAATTAATAGTTATGAGGATCTTGCAATCACAAAGTAGGAAAAGCAAATTGGACAGCAATGTAAGTTACATATGTAAGGCACTACCCTTCTTAGAATTCAAAAGTAAATAAAGAACAAGGAGAGGCAGGGAAGGGTGGGGAGGACTGGACTCCTAACACAACTAAACACAGTATACATTTCCTTTTTTTTTTGGGAGAACCCCCCCACATTTAAACCAGCATAAACATGAGTTTTGTCACAAGTTAATGTAAATAAGAAAAGCAAACAGAATAAAAGAGGGAATAGATCTAATCTTGTTGTAAAGAAATGAGTGAGATTAATAGCTGAAAATCCAGTCTTTATTATCTTGGAGAGGGCACTGAAACATGATAGATCAACCTTAACTATAATTAGTGGCAAATTGTTGTTTACATATTTAACATTGGTGTTTATCTATCAAAGCAAGTAGAAAGTACAAGTCAAACAAGTGGTTTATCACCAAATAATTACGCAAAAGTATTGGGATATGAAATTATTGCAGGAAAATCATTCATACAACTGTTGGATTATGTAAGAATTACACTACTTGATATTTAGTATGCTACTTGATGAAAAGACTGAAGCCTTAAATGGCTGGTGTTCATTTCAATTCCCTTTGATGCTTGTATCGCTCTGGGAAGACAATATGGAGAGAAGTGGACAGTAATCATGGACAAAAGAAAATTCCTTTAGTCATCCTAAATAACGTAGTGTAGTGAATACAGTTCATTAGACTTTTTAACAAAAGTTTACATTCTAAACTGCCTCTTTTCAAATGTAAGATAGGAATATAGGGAAATGAGTGTACTACAATGACTGGAACAAATCTATGACTGAATCAGAGACGCTGAAAGATATAACACAGTACCACCAACACTAGCAATAAAAATTTGCCTTGAAGTGAGATGTAGTGTTGCTTTAAACACTGAAATAAACTAATGATCACAACTACAGGAGCTAGGAATCTAGTAGACTAAAACTTATCCACATTAGAAAACTTATCCATGTAAACTTGAAGAATCAAAGACAGCTTATGTATGATCCCTGATCTATTAAATCCAATGGATCAAAAATATTAAGGAACATAGGGGTGCATATGGATCACAACATTGGAGATATCACTAGTCCAATGGATTTTCAATCAGGAAATTTCTGAAAACGAAATAAAGGAGATTTGTCACTGGAGGGAAAATTTCCTCTTTTATTAAGACAGCGAGACCAAAAAACAAAAAACAAGAAGTACAGCTTCATAAGAGTTTAAAATGCCAGCACCATGTCTTATAAGCTTAATAATCTCATAGTTTGAGTTAGCGCTATAATATGTTTCTGCTTGAACAACAACAATATATCCAATGTAATTCCACAAGTGTGTCTGAATTATTCAACTCTTTTGATCTTAGGAGAAAGTTCACTTCTTAGTCACTAAATATGTGGATACTAGAGGGTCACCTCTCCTGTGTGGTTTGCGAGCTACTACATAGGAAAGGGGGTTTACCCTGTGTGCACTCAAAGAGTAGCGAATGCAGATTTCCCTTTTCATCAAAACATATGTAGATAATAGACTCCGGCAAAAAAATTTGTTTCAAAACTTTTAAAGGATAGCTTCAAATGGCACTTTAAAAAAGAAAGCAGCCCAAAAAGAACATTGAAACAACCAGCTTCACATGAACACCAAGGAAACAATAAAAAGTGTTGCTACACTAATATTTTGCTAGTAGTAAAATGATCTCTTTTTGTTTCTTTAACAAAAAATGATTCTCCTTTCAACACACTAAACAGAAAGACAGAGATGCCTTCGCCAGAAATATTAGGTCATTATCCAACATCCATATTGTTGTCAGATTAAAGCAAGCAACTTTGTCGATGACAACCAAGAGATTAGAGAGCTTCCAAAGAACTTGGACTTCGTTATGATGACTATGGTTAGGGGTGTGTCACATCCCAACCTAGGGTCGTGACCAGTGCCCGATAGGGGCACCCAGACACATACTAACCCGAATTTCCTCATTTAACCGACCTGGACACCTACCGGAATTTCGACAGAGTTTCCTCTGTTTTATTAGCTAACCTCACCTGCAAATAAAACTCAGCAGCATCCCAGACAACAGTACCATACATAATTCTTTATACATATACATGAGTGCGGGCCGACAAGGCCTCCGCTGCGGTCCTGCCGCCTAATAATCACA